>JADRCH010000314.1:729385-876730 GCA_019843965.1 Rhynchomys soricoides | reverse complement strand
AAGAAAGAAAGAAAGAAAGAAAGAAAGAAAGAAAGAAAGAAAGAAAGGTGGAAAGATGGCAGGCAGGCAGGCCATCTCTGAGACAAGCACCATCCATACTATAGACTTTCTGACCACTTGGCCAGATTTACTACATTAAAGTTCATTAATACAAACCTGGAATTATATGCTGAGATTGCATTTAGTCTTTATGCTTCTGTGTTGATTAAGGTTGATTGATTGGCAATTTTATTAAAAATATCTCTGCTTGACTGACATTGTGTATGTAAAATGTTGGGACTACTAATACACTTCCATGGCTTTTTATTTTTTTTTTTTAATGTAGCTTGATTACATTTATCCATCATTGCCTTCCCTCTATAGCTCTCCAATCTATCTCCCTCCTCCGTTCTTGTTCTTTTTGTTTTTCTTTTTATGTAATTGATAACCTCTTGAGTTCAGTTATCACTCCTTATATGTACAAGAGTGTGGGGCTACCAATTCTGGCTTGATAATCCTACTGGTAGCCATGTCTCCAATGGAGAGTGATTCAGCATTCCTCAGCAACCATCCATTTTCATTAGCTCTCCTGCTGAGAAAGAGGACTCAGAGACTCCTTATCTTTCATGTTGAAAATTTGACTGACTTGATTATGTGCAGGTCTAAGTTAGATAAACTGTGAACCATTGAGA
This sequence comes from Rhynchomys soricoides, assembly GCA_019843965.1. Classification (NCBI taxonomy): domain Eukaryota; kingdom Metazoa; phylum Chordata; class Mammalia; order Rodentia; family Muridae; genus Rhynchomys; species Rhynchomys soricoides. The sequence continues at coordinate 876,059 of JADRCH010000314.1, read as the reverse complement.
GAGCAGAGACACAGCAGAAGGAAAAACTTGGAGCTCATCTCGAGAAAGTCACAGGAGAACAGTGAGCAGGAAAATAAATTAAGTAATAAAGAGGTAAAAATTAGGTATTTTTTTTTTAATTCAAACATAGTTGCTATGGTTGGTATCTGGAGTAACATGTTTTGTTTAAAAATCAACATTTGATAGCTGTAGTACTAGTCTGTCAGCCTTAGAGGTTTTGTTCCCACACTTATGCAATGTTCTCTAAGCTTTGGATGGTAATGGTAGTGTGTGTTGTCAGGGGGGGACTAATATAGATAATTCATACACATACGGATACTCAGGCACTTATACTTTGAATAATGGCCAGGTAAGAGTATGCACATCAAGCATTACACCATGACTGACCATAGTGGAAAGCAAAAGGAATCTATGGTTATAAATAAATATGTACAAGGCAGTTTTATAAAATAACTATCAAACTTAATAATAGGTTCAATCTATGGTCTATGATGTTCACAGTCTTAAGCTTAGTTTTTCCAGGTTTATGTGTGCCAGACATGAAATTTTTCTCATACAGCAGGTCTCATATCCGGTCAGAAAGTGCTACATCACACCTAACAAAATTACCACTATTTTGCCAGTGGGTATATTTTTCAGTCAGGTCTGTAGCACAGCATTCAAGGGTCATTTATGTAAAATTGAGCAAAATGGTGTCTTTTGATCATGAGAAGACCAGTGCATTTATGAACTCACAGCAGCTGGGGTTACCTGCATAAGACTCGTGCAAGATTAAGCCAGTCAATATTTTACCCTGAATGAGATCCTAGTAGCTTGATGTCCCATGTCCCGGAGTATACTGACTGCATAAACTGGAAAGAAAAAAGAGGACTCAAATTTGGGAGCAACGAGGCAGAATGAGTCTGGTTGGAGATAGGGAAAGCAGCAAGGGAAAACATAATCAAAATAGAGGACACATATTTAAAATTCTCCAAGAATTAATAAAATATATTGAAAAGTAGTCTGTTTTGGAATATTTAAACTTTCTGGAAATGCGTGGTGATTGGGGAATTTTCTTATTCTATGTTTCAAGGCTACACTTACTATAATTTATGAGTCATTTGGATGCCAAATTTGTAATCTATTTTCCACTGAATGAAAAACAAAACAAAAGCAATGATGAAAGTTAATTTGATTCCTTTTAATTCTCAGCCTTTTCAAACATATAACTAGGTTGTACAATTGGTGCTGAGGAAGCATGCCTTTAGAGTTAAATTTCTTCATTTTTATGCACCTTTCCATCCCAAGATTTTAAGATTTCCTTTTTCAATGTATTTCTAGAGATAGTGTCACTCACTTCATTCATATAACTTCAAAGTTTATGTGGCTGTTGGGCATGAGTGTTTGTGTGTGCATGTGTGTATTCACATGAGAGCACTGCCTGTGGAGAACAGAAGAGGGTGAAATTTCAAAGCATGTCACATGTCCTCGTTGTCCCCTGAACATCCAGATAAAAAGCATTTCCTCAGAAGCTCATGGAGTTATTTGCTAGCAGTGAAGAGAAACAGACATTGCTGCATGTTTTTTTCAAGACACAAAGAAGGAACAAATATCTATATGTGGACCCCTGAGAGGTGGAGCCACTCTTGGCTCTGAGCCATATAAATGTGTTTGCTAAAAATTGAACTCAAGCCTTCTGTAAGAGAAGTGCATGCTATTATCCTCTGAGCCACCTGTCCAGTTCTTCTTCTTTCCTTTTAATGATTTATTATGAGTTGACTTTTAAATGTCTCACTCTTTTGCATCAGTCACACATTGGAAACCTACTTTTGGCCAGGCCCTCAGTGGATTCTGGTGATTCAACAACAGATATGCCAGCCCCAAATTTCAGATCACCTGCTTTTATGGAGTTTGTATTCTGATGTGGATGACACAGAGTAAATTATGTAAAACAAAATTGTAATATCACATTATTGGAAGATTGTGAAGCCTGGGGGGGGGGAAGGGCAGCTATACTGTCTAATTGTTCCCATTGAAAGCACTATCAGGAGCAAAATTCAATGAAGACAAGCAGGGGACATATACACCCTGAACCATTGGGAGGACAGGGACACAGCAGAAGGAAGAAAACTGGGAACTGCTCTCCAGAAAGACAATGCAGAACAGAGAATGAAAACCAATTCAGTAATTCAGAGAAGGACAACTGGATATATTTTCTCAAAACCATAGTAGCTTTTGCATAAGCAAGAACATAACATATACAATGTTAATATGTATATGTTATGCATAGTATAATATGCTATGACCTGTCAAATCAAGGGACAGCAAGTGCAAGCCTTACTTGGTTTTATATTTCAAGGGCAAATAGTATTCTGTGCTGCAACTATAGCTTTCTTCCTGTGCAGGTTTTGATGACTCCAGCAACTACTTTCCTTCTCTCTAGTTGGATTAGCAAAAGAAGAAAAGTTGGAGAATCTCAAAACATTTGTAAAAATGATTATTTTTATTTTAAATTCTTTATCTACCTGCCAAGCTTCTGTAAACCACCCTTTTAGTTAGGGTTTTAGAGGTGTGAAGAGACACCATGACCAAGGCAACTTTTATAAAGGTTGGCATTTAAATGGGGCTGGCTTACAGGTTCAGTCCATTATCATGATAGTAGAAGTTTGGCAGCCAACAGGCAGACATGGTGCTGGAGAAGGAGCTGAGAGTTCTGCCTTGTGATTCAAAGGCAGCCAGGAGATCATTTTCCATAATGGTCAGAGCTAGAACATCAGGAGCCCTCAAAGCCAACCTACACAGCAACACACTTCCTCCAACAAGGCCACATTTCCGAATAGTGCCACTTCCAATGGGCCAAGCATATGTAAGCCACCACAACCACTTTGTTCGGGAAGCTTCCTCTGAGTTAGTTTGCTGGTTGCTCTTACTTAGTAAGAATTTCTAGCATTTCTTTTTTTCATGGCACTTAATATCAATTGAACTCAAAACAGTAGCAATTGATGTCTACTCTCTCTCTCTCTCTCTCTCTCTCTCACACACACACACACACACACACATACACACACACACACATAAACCCTTTGACACTTACATATGTGTGTTCTTTCTCATTTGATTATACAATAACTCTAAGTAAAGAAGATATCCAAAGTTTTGCTGACAGAAGAAAGAAGCATCATATAAATTCACAAACTAGTTAGTGATGTGGTGGAAAGTTTTGTCCTGACAAAGCATTTCCTACGGTTTGTATAGAATTTTTCACCTCTCAAGCTGAAGTTGAATTACTGCCCTTGGGGGTGGTGTTGGGAAGTGAGGCCTTGGAGAAACTGTACATGATTAATGATTAAACGAGTTTGGTTCTTTCCTTCAGGTCTAAGTTTTCTTAAGACTGCAGATGGTTGTGAACGGAGGCTACCTACTGTGTCCTCTTCATTCCTCGTGAGTCTACTTGTCCTTCTCTAATAAGACCCTCATTATAAGCCACGTACATGTCAGTACCTCCTGATCATAAAAATCCAGCATCCAAAGATAAAAGAATAAAAAGTTTTAATTCTCTATAAACAATTACCTTCGGGTACTCTGTTATAGTAGCAGCATAAAAAACTAAAACAGCATAGCACATGGGGCTTTTACAATTTAACTGTTATACATGGAATATTTTACCAACCGTAACCTTCTTGCAAATATAAATAATTAATAAGCATTGTTTTATCCCATGCCTGGATCATAGTTCTTACTTAAAATAAATGATCATGAGGCAGATATTTATGAACTTACAGGCTTACATTTTAAAAGTTATAAAATAACATCTCACAGTTGTAAACACCTTCTTCAATTAGCAAAGATTTTGTTAATATTATAATAACATAATTTGCAATGTAATTTTCTGTTTGGTGAACATGTTTCAGGCACATAGAAAAAAATTAGCTAAATTATCTACTTTACTTTTGTGATGCTTTTTATCAAGATGATTTTAGCTTCTACAGAATCTGTAAATACTTCCTCTCTTTACAGAGGACATCCAATTGTCTCCAATCAAATCCAGTGCATTTTTAAATGTTAAGTGGGTATTTTGCCCCCTTCTGATTACTATGCCTGGAAGTTTTTCCTGCCTACAGGCAAAGTCAAACTTTATTGCTTTTTTTTTTTTTTTTTTTTTTGAAGTTCAATCAGGTCTTCATATCCAATACTTCAAGACATCCATTAATCAGTTTGATCTTTTCTGTGGAATGCCTTTCTAGCACAAGCTATCACCATAATGCTTAGCTGTAACAAGTACTAGCCACTTGATACAATAGGAGTCAAGGTAAAATAGAGCATAAAAGAATCATGCTGCTGAGGCTGAGTGTATGTTGTGATTGGAGAAATGCAGACTTTCTCATCCACTGCACTGTATTTTATTGTTGCCATTGCTGTTTGTTTGTTTTCAGCAGATGTTTGATTCTACTCTCAACACAGGGAAGTCCATCTTTTTTTTTTTATTTTATTTTTTGAGACCTCCCTTGAGATGCAAAGGGACAAAGTACAGCTTATCTTCTGGTAAATGTTATCGTAGCAAATTCTTTCCTTAACACTCCACGATAGAAACTGTGTTTCAATTTTCTAGCTGCAAAGTCTACCAAAAGAATGAGTATTCAAGGGACCCACTCACTATCTATATTCCCACACTCCCAATCTTACCCCGAATCCCTCAAGTAACAACCAATTGTCCACAATTAGAAGTCGGCAAATGTATCTCGGCAAAGGTGAATGTCACTCTTGGTCTAGAGACCTGTCTTCTGGAGCTCCCATAGGATTCTCCTGTAAAACATTAGATTTCAATATGTCTTACTTCATCCCAGTGGTCATGTGAAAATCATCATTTGGTTTTGGTTTCTTTTGAGGTACTACTAGCAGGGACATTGTTTATAGAAATTTATTTTCTCTCACTTTTAGCATCAAGTCACAAAAAGTAAATATGGGATATAAGAGATGTTTTAAGAATATGTGTTTGTTCAACTGGATGTTTTTGCAGAGAATTATTTCCTAGGGGAAATTAACTGAAGCCATTCATATACAGATATCCATGCATACACACATGTGCACACACATGTAATGTAAATTCTCTGAAAATTTTCTACACTGAGGAAATTAGTTCAATTTGATTTATCTAATTTAAGTTCCTATGGACTTTAGAGTTTACCTACAAGATGGAAGGAAATGCTCTAAGTACCAAGAAATACCATACTGAATAAGGGGGAGGGTGCCTTGGTAACTGGACAAATACTCAGTTGTCCCTCCAGCTTGGCCCTCAGACCCATGCTTGTTTTGGGTCACAGCAATTATTTTGCATATTTCTGCTTTTAATCCCACAAAAATCATCAACCAAAATTCATTTCCTGATGCTTTATTGATTGTTAGGGATTGCTGGCAAATAAATCCTAATATGAAAAGAAGAGATAGACAGCTGTCAGCCTCATCAAGCTAATGTTCTAACATTAAAACAGACTGCTGTTCAGCTCAGAGCTGCCAGAGAGGAAGGTATTGCCCTGGACAGCTTTGTTCTGAGAGACAGTCTGCATCAGTAACAGTGAGAGGGTCAAAAGCGCTCTCAAAGACAACTCTCCTAGAGAGAGCCTTTGAGCCTCACCGTGGTATTTATATATTATGTTATTTGGCTCCTCTGTGTGTGTGTATATGTATTTGAAAGAAAGAGAGAGAGAGAGAGAGAGAGAGAGAGAGAGAGAAAGATTGTGTGTGAGCATGTATTTGAGAGAAATAGTCTATATGTATAGGTGTATATGTATGTATATGTGACAGCATGTTTGAATGAAAGTGTATATTTATGTGTGTGTGCATGTGTGTGTAATTTTATAACAAGAGATGTTGATATGTTTGAACATCACAAATTTTCACAAGAAAATAAACAAATCTGAGCAAATAAATTAAATTTCATTCTCTTGTTATAATCCAAATCATAGGAATCTATATGTTTTGTCAATAGGACTAACCAATGCATTTTACTAACAAATGCCTTTGAAATTACATTTTGTATTCTTGAAAGTCTTTCCTGTTCTATCTCAATACTGATTAATTTGGGGGGCATTTAAAAATGTACTTGTAGAATTTTCTAGTTATATCATAGTTTAAACTTTATAGAGGGAGCAAATATTTTTCTCAAGGAATTGAGTTGAAAGGCCAAACAACTTCCCTAAACACATGTATTCTCAAGATGTTGTGTGGTCAGCAACCATAGGGCTGATCGTGAGGTCCCAGATGGTGGAGTTGGAGAAGGGGCTGAAGGAGCTGAGGGAGTTTGCAGCCCCAGGGAGGGAGCAACAGTGGCAATTGGCCTGACCCCTCGATGCTCCTGGAGACTGGATCACCAACCAAAGAATACACATGGAGGAACCCAAGGTGCTGGCCACATATGTGGCAGAGGAGGGTCTTGTGAGCCATCAGAGGGAGGAGAGGTCCTTGGTCCTTAGGTTGTTAGATACCCCAATATAGGAGAATGCCAAGGAGGGAAGCTGAGAGTAGGTGGGTGCGTGGGTGGGGAATACCCCCATAGAGGCAGGAGGAGGGGGAGGGAATAGGGAGGTTCCAAAGGGGAGATCTGAAAAGGGGGAAACATTTGAAATGTAAATAAAGTATTAAGAAAAAAAAAGATGTTGTGTGGTAGCTTTGTTGTGGTAGCTTTGTTTCAACAGCCAGCATGACATGGCAGTATATTCCTGGATATTAGACAATATGTAGATTATCTGAAAAATTTGCCTAATACTAAGAAACTATATATTCATACTTTTACCAAGTCTGGAATATTAACAGGAGGCCTTTCTACTACTACCATTAAGAAGATGAATTTAAAGAAAACTTTTTAGAAATATTCTGTTGAAAAATTACTATTGAGCAATTATGCCTATCCCAAATTCATTTCAAATGTTAATCATAGTTATTAATCTGTGAAAGACTATAAGAGAGAATATTCTGTAGATGATTCTTCTATCTTTTAACTCCCTGTAAAATGGCACATAAAATTAATAAATCCCATAACTATAATTCTGTATTTTGTTTCATGTACCAGCAATGGTATCTTGTGAGTGGATGTGGTTAAGCAAGGGAAACAGGAACACAAAATGTGTCTACAAAGATCATGCGTTTATTTGCATAAAATGCAAATTAGAAATCCTATTTATCCTAGGTTAGTATCCTATTGCTGTGATAAAATACAACTCCCAAGTCACAGTTCATCACTGAAGAAAGCCAAGGCAGAAACTCAATTTAAAAATCTGGATGCAGGAACTGAAGTAGAGATCATGAAGAAACACTATTCCCTAGCTTATTATATGGCTTGCTGAGCTTGCTTTCTTGTACAACTTAAAACCGAGTTTCCTAGGGAAGCACTATACACAGTGGCTGGCCTCTCTCACACCATAGTAATTAAGAAAACGCTTCACCACTTGGTGACAGTTACCTGGTGTGGTTGTTCTTTGAGAAGTCCAACCAGCAACTGACCAACGCAGATGTGAATGCTTGGAGCCAACCATCAAACTGAGCTCAGGGACCTTAGTGGGGGAACTGACTGAAGGACTGAAGGAGCTGAGGGGATTGCAACATTATAGAAAAAAACAACATCAGCTGGGCTGACCACCCAGTGCTCCCAGAGACTAGACTACCAACCAAGGAGTGTACTGGGAGGGAACCATGGTACCAGATACATAAGTAGCCTTGCTTGACAACAATAGAAGTTGAGGCTCTTGGTCCTGTGGAGGTATGATGCCCCAGCTAGGGGGATGCTGGAGCGGTGGGGCAGGAGAGGGTGAGTGGGAGGGGAAGCACTCTCATAGAGAAAACGTGGAGGGGGAGACTGTGGATGTGGGTTGTGGGATTATGGAGGGGGTAACCAGGATGTGGGCTATCCTTTGAGATGTGAAGGAATAGAATGATTAATAAAAAAGTAAAAGGAAAAAAAAATGCTTCACATCTATGTCCACCTACAAGTTTGGTAGAGACAATGTATCCATTGAGGTTCTCTCTTCCCAGATGACTCTAATTTGCATCAGGATGATGTAAACTAATCAGAACACTTACCTGAGTGTGGATAAGGATTGTATCTCAATGAGCAGGAACTCTGTTAAGATGCCTTATAAAATTTGTAGTCTCTTTATTTGTTTGTTTGTTTGTTTGTTTGTTTGTTTATGATACAAACAACCTGTTGAAGTAAATAAAGAAAAGCCATATTCCACAAGAGTTCTATTAATGCACTGTGAAAATGTCAGTGCAACTCCCAAATTTAGTTTGAATATTATTGGTTGTCAATTTGATAGGGTCTACAATCATCAAGAACTCCACCTCTGGGTATGCTTATGAGGGGTCATCTTGATTATATCAATTTATGTGGCATAACCTATCTTAATTTGGGGTAGGACCATTCTCTGGGCAAGAAAGCCAGGATTGTACAAATGGACAGGTGAGCTAAACACTAGTATGCACTCACAGCTGTTTGTTTCTTAGTTGTGGATATAGTGTGTCTAGCTGCTTCAAGCTCCAACCTTTTTTACTTCCTTACTATGCTGAACTTGAACTTTGAGCCACGATAATCCTAACATTCCATGACTTGTTTTTTATCAGGATACGCAGAAAGAAGCAAAGAAAATAGACAATATTTGAGCTCTCAAGTCCTTGATAAATTAAATTTTTAGGATGATTTTTGTTCTATGGAAGGTTATTCATACTTGTGAATGATCCATGTGTTCCTCTATATGTACATGTACATGGTGTTTCCCCAGTACACTTCTATCCTATCTTTGCTGCCACCGTGACAGATACTGAAAACATGAGAATACATGTTCTTCCCATTTCTGAAAAATTCTGCAGCAGAAGTAACTCTTCTATGTTTGCCAAACATATATGCTAAAGAAAGAATAAAAATGATATGAGCTATATTTTTATAGCTTCAGTTAGTCCAATTATTACTTTCATGAAATACAAAGCCATTTAATGTACACATCTGTTGTAGTTTGGATTGTTTGATACCAGTTTTCTTTGAAGAAGAAACAGAAAATGGTGAGACTCTGCTTGATAATGGCCTTATGCAAGACACAATGATAGTAGAACCCTTTGGAATTATTTAGTTGCTTCAAAGAAACAGTGAAAGAGCCTATATCCTAGCCTGGACCAGTAAGCTGAATGCCATGTAGTACACTGGATCTGTCAGAGTGCTACAGAAATGGAGAAAATGAGTAGGATAGCTATTTATCACTCTTTAAGACAAATCTGAATACCCAAGGCATTATGAAGGAAATCTGACCTTGATATATTGGCTTATAAGCCAATGAGAACCCTTGGTTTCTATCAAGGAATATCAAAGAATGGAAAATGATACAGAAAGAGGAAGCATTACTGAGGAAATCAGGCAAGAGAGAGCTCACTATGATCACAGAAAAGTAAAGATTGAAGTTAATTTGTCAGAGACCTCAAGATCAATAGGAACATTAGGATGTTTAGTGAGACATGTTTTTGTTTGTTTGTTTGTTTCTCATTTACGTTTTTTGGGGGGCATTTACTTTATTTACATTTAAAATGTTTTGGCCTTTCCAGGTCTCCCCTTCATAACCTCCCTATTCCATTCCCCTCCCCTACCTCTATGAGGGTGCTCCCACACCCATCCGCTCCCAATTTCCCTCCCTAGCATTACCCTACACTTGGGCATCTAACACCCTCAGGCCCAAGGACCTCTCCTCCTACTGATGTCCAAAAAGGCCCTCCTCTGCCAAATATGTGGAAAACACCATGAGTCCCTCCATGTGTATTCTTTGGTTGCTGTCTGGTCTCCTGGAGCTCCCAGGGGTCTGGCCAGTTGACACTCTTGCTCCTTCCATGGGGCTGCAAACACCCTCAGTTCCTTCAGTCTTTTATCCAACACCTCCATCCAGGACCCCAAGCTCAGTCTAATAGCTGGTTGCAAACATCCACCTCTGTATTTGTCAGGCTCTGCCTAAGCCTCTCAGTAAGCAGTTTATCAAGCTTTCATCAGCAAGCACTTCCCAGCATCCACAATAACATCTAGTATTGGTGGTTGTATATGGGATGTATTCCCAGGTGGGGCAGTCTTTGGATGGCCTTTCCTTGAGTCTTTGCTACACACTTTGTCTCCATATTTCCTCCTATGAGTATTTTGTTCACCCATCTAGAAAGTACTGATGCATTCACATTTTGGTCTTCCTTCTTCTTAAGCTTCATATAGTCAGTAAATTGAATCTTGGGTAGTTTGAACTTTTGGGCTAATATAAACTTATCAGTGAGTTCATACCATGTTTGTTCTTTTGTGACTGAGTTATCTCACTCAGAAAGATATTTTCAAGTTCCATCCATTTGCCTGTAAATTTCATGAGGTCGTTGTTTTTAATAGCTGAGAAGTATTACATTGTGTAAATGTGCCACATTTTCTGTATCCATTCCTTTGTTAAGGGACATATGGGTTGTTTCCAGCTTCTGGCTATTATAAATATGACTGCTATGAACATAGTGGAGCATGTGTCCTTATTACACGTTTGAGCGTCTTCTGGGTATATGCCCAGGAGTGGTATAGCTGGGTCCTCAGGTAGTATTATGTCCAATTTTCTGAGGATCTGCCAAACTGATTTCCAGAATGGTTGTAGCAGCTTGCAATCCCACCAGCAAAGGAGGAGTGTTCTTTTCTCCACATCCTTGCCAACAACTGCTGTCAGTTGAGTTTTTGATCTTAGCCATTCTGACTGGTGTTGGGCGGAATCTCAGGGTTATTTGATTTGCATTTCCCCGATGACTAAGGACATTGAACATTTCTTTAGGTGCTTCTCAGCCTTTCAAGTTTCTTCAGTTGCGAATTCTCTGTTTAGCTCTGTTCCCCATTTGTTAAAAGGGTTATTTGGTTCTTTGGAGTCTAACTTCTTGAGTTCTTTATATATATTGGATATTAGCCCTCTATCAGATGTAGGATTGGTAAAGGTCTTTTCCCAGTGTGTTGGTTGCCATTTTGTCCTATTGAAAGTGTCCTTTGCTTTACAGAAGCTTTGCAATTTTGGGGAGTCCCATTTGTCGATGATTGATCTTAAAGCATAAGCCATTGGTTTTCTGTTCAGGAAAATTTCCTCTGTTCTATGTGTTTGAAAATTTTCCCCACTCTCTCTTTTATTAGATTTAGTGTATCTGGTTTTATGTGGAGGTTCTTGATCCACTTGGACATGAGCTTTGTATAGGGAGATAGGAATGGATCAATTTGCATTCTTCTACATTTTGACTGCCAGCTGAACCAGCACTATTTGTTGAAAATGCTGTCTTTTTTCCACTGGACGGTTTTAGCTCCTTTATCAAAGATCACGTGACCATAGGTGTGTGTTTTCATTTCTATGACTTCAATTCTATTCCATTGATCTACCTGCCTGTCACTGTACCAACACCACACAGCTTTTATCACTATTGCTCTGTGGTACAGCTTGAAGTCAGGGGTGGTGATTCCTTGAGTTTTATTGTTGAGAATAAAAGTTCTTTTATTGTTGAGAATAGTTTTCATGACCCTGTTTTTTGTTTTTTTAGGGTTTTTTTTTGTTGTTGTTGTTATTTCAAATGAATTTGAGAATTGCTATTTCTAACTCACTGAAGAATTGATTTGGAATTTTGATGGGGATTGTATTGAATCTGTAGATTGCTGTCAGCAAGATGGCCATATTTTCTATATTACTCCTGCCAATCCATGAGCATGGGAGATCTTTCCATCTTCAGAAGTCTTTTCCAATTTCTTTCTTTATGGACTTGAAGTTCTTGTCATAAAGTTCTTTCACTTGTTTGGTTAGAATTATACCAAGATACTTTATAACAATTGTTACTATTGTGAAGGGTGTCATTTCCCTAATTTCTTTCTCAGCCCCTTAATCCTTTGAGTATAGGGAGGCTACTGATTTGTTTGAGTTAATTTTGTATCTGTCCACTTTGCTGAAGGTGTTTATCAGCTGTAGAAGATCTCTAGTTGAGTTTTTCAGGTCACTTAAGTATACTATCACATCATCTGCAAATAGTGATATTTTGATTTCTTCCTTTCCAATTTGTATTTCTTTGACCACCTTTGTTGTCTAATTGCTCTGGCTACAACTTCAAGTACTGTGGGGAGCCGCCCGAGTCCCACCCACATTCACCATTACAAGATGGCGCCTACATTCGGCCGAGAACAAGTTGTAAATAGGCTAGTGCGCATGCACCTGGTAATTTTCCACCTCAGAGTCTCAGCCTCTCTCGTGGCATCATCTGGCTTGACGTGCGGGGAGCCAATGGGGAAGCTCCACGTCCCAGGCGAGCGCTGTGGCCTATATAAGGGATGGGCATTCTGTTGTTCTGGGTCTCCACTTTTGGCAAGCTTATGCTCTCTCTCTCAAGATGCATTAAAGCTTTACTGCAGAAGGATCCTTTGTGTGCCGCGTCGTTCTTGCTGGCGAGATGGTAGCGCGGGACATCTGGTGCCGAAACCCAGGAACTTTGTCATCGTCAAGCACCTTTGGAGACCCCCTGGAAACAGGGAGGATTCAGAACTGCAGGGAGGTAGGTTCGGAAAGGCATGTAGACCCTGGGTCTTGACTTGGGATTGCCCCCTTTTTGGTCTAACGCTGTTGAAGCCTTGCTAATTGTGTTAAGTGCCCTCATTTTGGTTTTACTGTCTTTGTATTGCTGCAAACAAGATGAAGTCTGTGTAGATGCTGTAAGGGAGGGGCAAATCACCCCTGAAAGGGTCCAGGACACCATGTCAGAATCCGAACGGAGTGAGAGGATGGGTACCCAAAAGGAAGGAGATCTCAGGAGGGAAAAAGGACCTCCTGGTAAGTCTAAGGACGAGGGAGAGATTGAGGATAAAACGGGGAAAAAGGAAAGAGATCTCAGCAAGGAAAAAGGACCTCCTGGTAAGTCTAAGGACGAGGGAGAGATTGAGGACAAAACGGGGAAGAACTGTCCCCCCAACAGGGCTGTAAACAAAAGTTGCCAGGACTCTGTGTTACTTCCATACAATATGACAGATTTACAAAAGCAGCTAACCTGTCTAAAAGTCTTTCACAGTATATGTTACAGAATTGGACCCTTAAATTTGATGACACCCTGCGGGAACTGCGGACAGCAATTATTCAGATCAACTCCACCCGTCTTGACCTGTCCTTGACAGAGGGCCTCTCTTCATGGATTTCCTCGGCAATTTCTTATTTCAAGGAATGGGTGGGCGTGGGATTGTTTGGAGCAGCGCTCTGCTGTGGGTTGGTGTTGCTCCTATGGCTCATCTGCAAACTCAGGGCCCAGACTAAAAGAGACAAGGTGGTCATTGCGCAGGCGCTTATTGCCTTAGAACAAGGAGCCCCGGCCGGTGTTTGGCTGTCCATGCTTAAACAATAGCAGTAGGTCGCCAGCCAGACAGTTCTTGCACACCCGCGAGTCTAGTCTCATTGCACCGGGTAGAGTGTTTGGTCTGAGCAGCTCTTGAGGGATGTCGAGCAAAGCATCGCACAAGGCAGTCATCATTGTGGGCCACCTTGGGAGATATGTCATCTACATGAGGGTTGAGTGCCCTAGTTTCCCTCCCTCTAAAAAATGGCACAGGGCAGGTCAGGAAGACCTCGGGCGCGCATGAGCTTAGGGGTCGTCTCCTGTACAAGGCCCAACCGTTTGGTCAGGGGATTTGACCTCTGTCTCCGCCCTCTTAAGAGTGTCCTACTTTGCTTATAGAAATAAAAAGGGGGAGATGTGGGGAGCCGCCCGAGTCGCACCCACATTCGCCATTACAAGATGGCGCCTACATTCGGCCGAGAACAAGTTGTAAACAGGCTAGTTCGCATGCACCTGGTAATTTTCCACCTCAGAGTCTCAGCCTCTCTCGTGGCATCATCTGGCTTGACGTGCGGGGAGCCAATGGGGAAGCTCCACGTCCCAGGCGAGCACTGTGGCCTATATAAGGGATGGGCATTCTGTTGTTCTGGGTCTCCACTCTTGGCAAGCTTATGCTCTCCCTCTCAAGATGCATTAAAGCTTTACTTCAGAAGGATCCTTTGTGTGCCGCGTCGTTCTTGCTGGTGAGACGGTAGCGCTGGACAAAGTACTATATTGAATAGATAAGGAAAGAGAGGACAGCCTTGCCTTGTCCCTGATTTTAGTGGGATTGCTTCAAGTTTCTCTCCATTTAGTTTGATGTTGGCCACTTGTTTGCTGTGTATTGCTTTTACTATGTTTAGGTATGCCCCTTGACTTCCTGATCTTTCCAAGACATTTATCATGAAAGGGATGTTGAATATTGTCAAATGTTTTTTGAGCATCTATTGAAATGACCATGTGGTTTTTTTTTTTTCTTTGAGTTTATTTAAGTAGTGGATTACATTGATGGATTTCCGTGTATTGAACCATCCCTGCATCCCTGGGATGAAGCTTACTTGGTCATGGTGAATGATTGTTGTGATGAGTTCTTGGATTCAGTTTGCGAGAATTTTATTGAATATTTTTGCATTAATATTCATAAGGGAAATTGGTCTGAAGTTTTCTTTCTTTGTTGGGTCTTTGTGATGTTTTGGTATCAGTGTAACTGTGGCCTCATAGAATGAATTGGGTAGTGTTCCTTCTGTTTCTATTTTGTGGAATACATTGAAGAGTACTGGGATTAGGTCTTCTTTGAAGATCTGATAGAATTCTTCACTGTACCCATCTGGTCCTGGACTTTTTGTGGTTTAGAGACTTTTAATGACTGTTTCTATTTCTTTAGGATTATAGGACTGTGTGGATGGTTTATCTGATCCTGACTTAACTTTGGTATTTGGTATCTTTCTGGAAAATTGTCCATTTCATTCATATTTTCCAATTTTGTTGAGTATAGGCTTTTGTAATAGAATCTGACGATTTTTTTGAATTTCCTCAAGTTCTGTTGTTATATCTCCATTTTTATTTCTGACTTTGTTAATTTGGGTACTATCTCTGTGCCCTCTGTTGAGTCTGACTAAGGATTTATCTATCTTGTTGATTTTCTCAAAGAACTAGCTCCTGGTTTTGTTGATTCTTTGTATAGTTCTTTTTGTTTCTACTTGGTCGATTTCAGCCCTGAGTTTGATTATGTCCTGCCTTCTACTCCTCTTGGGTGTATTAGCTTCTTTTTTTATTATTTATTTTTTTTTATTTTTTATTCTCTTGGTTTTTCAAGACAGGGTTTCTCTGTATAGCCCTGGCCGTCTTGTAACTCACTCTGTAGACCAGGCTGGCCTTAAACTCAGAGATCCTCCTGCCTCTGCCTCCCTAGTGCTGGGATTAAAGACATGTGCCACCACTGCCCAGCATATATTAGCTTCTTTTGGTCCTAGAGCTTTTGGGTGTGCTATTAAGCTGCTAGTGTATGCTCTCTTTTTTTGGAGGCACTCAGAGCTATTCATTTTCCTCTTAGCATTGCTTTCTTTGTGTCCCATAAGTTTGGGTATGTTGTCCCTTCTTTTTCATTAAATTCTAAAATGACTTCAGTTTCTTTCTTTATTTATTCCTTGACCATATTATCATTGAGTAGAGTATTTTTTAGCTTCCATGTGTATGTGGGCTTTGTTGTTGTTGTTGTTGCCATTTAAGACCAGCCTTAATCTGTAGTGATCTAATAGGAAGCATGGGATTATTTCAGTCTTCTTGTATCTGTTGTGGTTTGTTTTGTGACCAACTACATGGTCAATTTTGGAGAAGGTACCATGAGATGCTGAGAAAAAGGTATATTCTTGTGATTTAGAATAAAATGTTCTATAGATATCTGTTAAATCCCTTTGGTCCACAACTTCTGATAGTTTCACTCTGTCTCTGTTTAGTTTGTGTTCCCAAGATCTGTCCATTGATGATAGTTGGGTGTTGAAGTCTCTTACTATTTTTGCGTGAGGTGCAATGTATGCTTTGAACTTTTGTAAGGTTTCTTTTATGAATGTGAGTGCCCTTGAATTTGGACAGTTCGAGGTAGGTTTTTGGGGTTTTTTTTTGGTTTTTTATTGATGAGTATGAAATGTCCTTCCTCATGTTTTTTGATGACTTTTTGTAGAAAGTCGATTTTATCTGATACTAGATTGGCTACTCCAGCTTGCTCTCCGGCACAGGCTCAGGTCCCCCAACACAGACAGAAACTGGAATGCTCCTGTCCCAGGCTGCTCTGTGGTCCCTTTGTCCTGCGAGTTCTGTGAGGGTCCCTCTGAGCAAAAGTGCTGGCCTTACCTCTGCCCAATGGCTTGTCCACATTCCTGGGAGTCTTTTTCTCTCCCAGTGGGTACTATTTGGTTATGGAGCCCTATGATACAGGATAATAGTGAGATAAGAAGATAAAAAAGGCTATAGCTATTTTGAGTGAAGCTGGATGTTGCTGATATAAAGGCAAGATTCGAAAGGTTGGCTCAGTCTGTCAGAAGAAGAGATATGATTTTCCTAGCAGGAGTCACAAAGTAGAATACCTCACTTAGGTGTGAGAATAGCAAAGCCACATAAGTCAGTCTCATCAGGAGTGGGAGCATGAACAGAAGCCCTAGCATCCGCAGCAGCACCCTAAGATGAAGAGACACAGTATACAAAAGTACCTGTGCATTATGTAAATTTAAATAAGATAATAGCATTCATTTGTGTCAGGGTAGCCAACATTGCTCTTTTTATTGTATAGCTGATAGAACTGGTAAGTCCTTCTCATGGGATATTGGTCTTACCTAATCTTCCCTTTGTAGGATCCCTGTAGCATCCCTCAAACATGCAATGGATAACAATTGGCCCTCAGGGATTCTTCTCATCTTGTTTTAAAGAGTTCCTTTGAATAGTGTTCAAACTTAAGCATCTTATATATTAAGCAAACAAATGAACAGTAAAGATAACAGTTAGAAAATGTAAATGAAATCAGTCTGGGTAAGCATAAAAGGATTCTTTGGAGTGTCCTGGAACTTTTGTGTAAAATTCCCAGTAATTGGAGAAAACTACCTTTCTAGAAGTCATCACCTAAGGAAGTTTCAATGCCCCATACAGATTACTGGCAGTGTTGTTGGTTTCCCATCAGAATTATATGATAATTACCTCTTGCTGGAAATTATATGATAAGTACCTCTTACTACACATTTTGTCTACAAAAGATTGAAAAATAGGAAAGGGACTGGACTGGAAATTAAATCACATTCAAAGTGCTGGAATGTACTATGTGGTCAATGGTCATGGACAGCTCAGAAAAGATATGGACATTGCATGCTACAGTATCAATATGGCAGTCAATATTTACCCATTGGTGAAAGAGTGGCACTACTATTACAGATTCATCCAGTGCTTTTTTATCAGACTTAATACCTGCTCCACCAGAGGAAACTTCTATGGCAGAGAAGGTCATAGACCCCAATGGTGAGGAAACCAGTCTTTGTTTTGTTAATGATTTGTAGTATGCCCCTCAAATTGTCCACCAAACTTTGTGCTTATTCCTGTACATTATTGTCACTGTCAGCTTTGATCAATCATAGAAGGACTTCAGGGTTTTGGTAATGAGACGTGAAATGCAGAGACTCATAAGTGGTCAGGTTCCTATGGCTAAGTAACTATTTCTGTGTCTTAGTGACACAATATTCAGTAGTAGATGAAAAAGTAAATACACATCGATATCATCTTCTTCAAGGTTCAGACTATACCAAGGGAGAAAAGTTACAATAAATGAAGGAGCTAGATGAATACTATGGGTTCTGTTTAGAAAAAAAATTTTAAAGTGAAATGTGCTAACCTGGAATGTGTCCCTTAAGACTCAGAAAGGAAATAAAACTTACAAGTTTCATAAAGCTAATGTGTAAACATTTGCAAACTCCATAGTTATAAAAGCAGTAACAATTGCTACAGAAGAAGAGGTTCACTAGCCAGCTGAGCTGTCTTCAAGTCTTTTTACAGAGAGTGTCAGTGAGTCAGCATTTGTGATTTGTCCCCCTTGCTGGGCCAGTTATTGGTGATATAGCTCCCATTGTTTCATCTATGTCCTGTAAATAACCTGATATCTATACTGCATAAGTAATCCTCTTATGCATACATACTGCACAAGTAATCTTGATAAATTTGTTCGTTTACTGAGCAACTGGGTGGGATACACTCTTTGGTTTGTCATCATTTCCATATGTAGAGTGTATAGGTATCTATTATGCCTACCTAATAATGTTCTTAAAAGGTTCATGGACTGTGAGTGTGTCATAACATCTTTAGGAGGATTCATGTGGAGGATAATTATGACATGAGAGAATTGTCCATTCTTGAATGGGGTTAAAGTTTCCCCCCGGAATGAGTTTGTTCTCAACAGAGAGAATTGTTATTAAATATTATTAAACTTTTATGAATTTACTCAAAATCTCTGTGAATTTGTCATGAATATCTGTTCACTATAAGCCATCTGCCATGTTGTAGTGTGGTGAGAAGGCTCTGACCAGAGGCTAAAACAGTAGGATGTTATAGACACCCATTCAGCTCCCTAGAATGAATTTCTTAGACTCCTTATGTAATGCTCAGTCTCTCATAGAAACTCCCACATTTTCTAATGGAAGCTCAACTTGCTAAACCTCATTGCAATCAAAATCAGAATAATTTCAGCCATGTAAAATGTATTTTACATACTTTTATAAAATTAAAGTCTTATAAGACATATGAAGTTATAGGCAATAAAGTGATTACAATAATCCGTTTTTAGAATTAACCTTTTCTGATCCGAGCTATGCTGTGTAGGGTGAGGATTCCAGCTTAATCAACATCCAGATTCTGCACACACCATAGGCCAACATAGATTAAGAGCTGAAGGATTTGGTTTTTTTTCCCCCATCTGAAAGGACAGTGAGTACCTTGGCTCAAGTAATGACTCACCATGGAAACTGATTGACAAACTGGGAGGGAAGATTGTGAAGTGGATCCCACTCTTTCATTAAGTGGTCAGCCCTGCTGTTTTATCTCTATTGACCCCACAACAGGCCCAAATTTACAGGCTTGTTGCCCTATTCAGCTGAAGTCGTGGGATAAGAATGGTTTTTAATATAGAGATAACATGACTCTTCAAATTCCCATGCCATCTGAGTAAGGAAGCCTTGCACATTGTAATGTGCATGCCTTTGCATTCTCCATCTGCAGGCTGGTACATTTACTTTGTCAACCCCCAAACATTAGGAAAGCTAAAATTTGCAGGGATAGCTATATAAAACTGCTATGAAAAGACATCATGATTATTATTTGAGAATTTCCACTTAGCAGGCAGCTCTACATCACAGACACTCACGATAAACCAAGGAAGGTGCTACTTACATGTTTAGGATATTGATATCTGAATAAAAGTAAAAGTACAATAGTATCTGAGAAAGTAATGTAAAATAATAATTAGTGCTATGATTGTGAATATGTACACTTAAACAATGGTTCAGATGATCCTGAGTCTGTCAATAGGAACATGGCTTCTGGATGAGTTCTGTAGCACAGAGAGTTTGATATCTCTTCTAATGTAGCCTAAAGTAAGGGCTTGTCATATTTTATCCCCAGAAATTGTAATAAAATAGAGCATATATAACTTATAATGTTCATATTATATAAAAATAGCCACATATGTTATCATAATGTAGGTACTTTGGATAATTTATAAAGATTTAATTCATATATGATCTGTGATAACAGTGAATAGATAGTATGTATAATAGTTTATATTATATATTCACTACTTTATTCATAAGCATGTATTTTAATCTTTACTGCTACTACAGACTAGAAATATTACAATAAAACATTCTACTCTGATTTCTACCTACATGATATTTCACAATATTCAACAGTGACCACAGACTACAAGTGACATGTGTTTCAAAGGGAAAGAGCATAATGATGATTCTGACAATAATTCTACTTGTGAGAAGCTCCACGCTGCATCCTTCAAGTCAGATATAAAGTAAGTTTTGATGCAATAACTAAAGTCCCACCTCTGAGTTGACTAATATAACCACAGGCTAATATCCATTTCTCTGCCAAGTCATCTTAGCTAAGAAAAAGGCTCTATCCCTATTTCTTTAGACACATAGGATGGATATGAAGTACAGAGTTATGTGTGGCCTCAAGAACAGTGCTTATGGTATCTTTTTTGCTGAAATTCTGTTTGCACTCGTAATTCTTTACAATTCTAAAGGGCCAAGTGTTCAGTCTGTAGAAGCTAGACAGCAGTACTCAAAGTAATGGCCAATGAGGAAACTGATCCATATCCTTACAAATGAGATTCTCTATGATTCATGGTGCTTTACTGTTCCTGTTCAGGCATTATTCAAAATCTCTGAATGGAAAATGTTTCTAGAGCCAAAATGGCATTTATTTCTTATCTCTTAAATCACGTTATTGTAAAATGACTTTCTGTCCTCCTTCACCATGGGTCCAGTCTTAGCCTTCAGGAAATAACTGTTATATAAACTAGCATTTACATTGTGCCTGATAACAACAAGATTCAACATTATTCATTCTGTGGCTAATCCTCAGCCCCTTTAAAAGTGTATAACAAATAAGTGTGAATGAAATTGCAATATTTATCTTCCCTTAGTCATCTATCGCAAACATAGGCATACTAGAAAATATAATTGGACAGTAAGAGTTAGCTTAAAGAATAGATTCAGTAATATAATCTTTTTTAGTTTTAGTTTCTTCCATTAATTTCTACAAAAATGTTAATATGTCTGGGCCTTAAATTTCTATAATTGGGTAGCTCTGACAGTATTGGAAGCCTAATTATGTTATTTCTTCAGTTAAATTATATATGATATAATATTTATCCTCAAGTACTTTCTTGTCAATAATAAATGGAAGCTGTTATTGTTGTTTATTATTGTGTCTTTACAGTACAATAACTCTACATGTATTTGAAGTCTTGTTCCAAGAGATAGATAGGACTTCACAGCCTTAAAGCATATTTATTGCTAACACAAAATTCCATAAAACTCACTTAATATAATAGGGAGTAAGAAAACATCAATATTTTAAACTGTAACTTGAAAATTTTTCAAAACACAATTAGAAAAAATTAGAATTAAAAATATGACTAAGTATAATTTCTAAAAGATTAGGAACTACATACAAATGCAAAACTAAAATAAATTATTTTGAACTCAACAGGAAGCCAAATGTATAATCCTCTTAATGTAAGAACTCTTACAAATCAATGATAAAGACTGCTACCACTCAACATCATGTGAAATCAAGAAATAGGAGAACAAATATTGAAATGCACACACACACACACACACACACACACACACACTGTAAGACTCTGGATAGCCTTAACTTCCTGGAGACCCCATGTGAAAACCATGGAGTTGGGGATTGATGCAAAATGCAAGAAGAATTTATTGTTCCAGCATGCTGGGGTATCCCTGCACACCAAGACAGGAAGGAATGACCCTGTGCAGCCTGTTCAGTGAGCTTTTATAGCTTTTATAGCAGCTGCCTTTAGACACAATGAGGTTGGCAGAACAGTGTGACTTTTAAACTGATTGGTCTTTAGGGAATGAGGTAGTAGGGGCTTAATCAGCCCCTCCCTTCCAGCCTATGTGCTCTCTAACCTGTTTTTTCCAGGAGGGGAGAGGTGCCCATGTGCTGAGGTTGAGGCCTGTCCCGCGCTACGGTCTCGCCAGCAAGAACCACGCAGCACACATAGGATCCTTCTGCAGTAAAGCTTTAATGCATCTTGAGAGGGAGAGCATAAGCTTGCCACGAGTGGAGACTCCGAACAATAGAATACTCGCCCTTTATATGGGTCACAGCGCTTGCCTGGGACATGGAGCTTCCCCATTGGCTCCCGCACACCAGGCCAGATGCTGCCACGAGAGAGGCTGAGATTCTGAAGTGGAAAATTACCAGGTGCATGCGCACTAGCCTGTTTACAACTTGTCCTCGGCCGAATGTAGGCGCCATCTTGTAATGGCGGATGTGGGTGCTCAGGCGGCTCCCAACATCTCCCCCTTTTTATTTCTGTAAGCAAAGTAGGACACTCTTAAGAGGGTGGAGACAGAGGTCAAATCCCCTGACCAAAAGCTTGGGCCTTGTACAGGAGAAGACCCCTAAGCTCATGCGCGCCCGAGGTTTTCCTGACCCGCCCAGTGCCGTTTTTTAGAGGGAGGGAAACTAGGTCACTTAACCCTCATGCAGATGACATATCTCCCAAGGTGGCCCACAACGATGGCCGCCTTGTGCGATGCTTTGCTCGACATCCCTCAAGAGCTGCTCAGACCAAACATTCTACCCAGTGCAATGAGACTAGACTCGCGGGTGTGCAAGAACTGTCTGTCTGGCGACCTACTGCTATTGTTTAAGCATGGACAGCCAAACACCGGCCGGGGCTCTTTGTTCTAAGGCAACAAACCACCTTGTCTCTTTTAGTCTGGGCCCTGAGTTTGCAGATGAGCCATAGGAGGAACACCAACCCACAGCAAAGCGCTGCTCCAAACAATCCCACCCCCACCCATTCCTTGAAATAAGAAATTGCCGAGGAAATCCTTGAAGAGAGGCCCTCGGGTCAAGGACAGGTCAAGACGGGTGGAGTTGATCTGAATAATTGCTGTCAGCAGTTCCCGCAGGGTGTCATCAAATTTAAGGGTCCAATTCTGTAACATATACTGTAAAAGACTTTTAGACAGGTTAGCTGCTTTTGTAAATCTGTCATATTGTATGGAAGTAACACAGAGTCCTGGCAACTTTTGTTCACAGCCCAATTGGGCTAGCTATCAAAGGACATCCAGTTGTTCTTGAATAAGATCAATGTGCTTGTTAACCAGCATTAGGTCCCTCTGGACTTGAGTATTGGCGGATACCTGTCTGTCTAGAGCTAAGGTGGCAGCTGCAGACAACTCATTAATGGTATTGGCGGTCTGCATCGTTCCAGAGAGCGCAAGGGCCGAAGCAGTGACAGCCCCTGTAACCGCAGCTGCTGCCACCACACCTATGATAATGGCAGAGATACCAAAGTCTCTTTTCTGCCTGAATGCGGTCTGATCCACCGCAAAAGGACCTTGGCCAGTTAACATATCAAAGGTCCAATCTCTCTGTCCAGGGGTCGCTGTAGCATTGGCTCTGGCTTGAGCTTGTGCAGCTTCATGCCATAAAGCCTTCCACTCCATATATTGGCCCATTGTAGGGAGCGCAGCCTTGGCCAGCATCTGCCAATCGGCGGGAGTCATGGACGCCCCGGCAAATCTCTCTAACATTACTATAGTAAAATTAGCATTTACCCCATACTTTTGGACCGCTTCAGCCAGGTCTTTAATTTGGCTGTACTCTACAGGGGCATGAACTCGTACTCCACCATCTGCCTCGAAAACTGGAAAAGCGGCTTGTACCTTTCTCTTAACCTTGTCAGAGAGAAAAGAAAAGGAGTTGGGACACATCTCATAAGGGGGAGGGGCGGAAGGCATGGTCCGCGTAGGGGCCAAAGGCGGCGGCCGCTTCATCTGCCCATTACAAGGCGGCCAATCTTCCTCATACCGTGCCGTTTCCTCTTCTAGCTCTGACTCCTCACTAGAGCTAAGGGGGTCAGTGTCTGAAGTTTCCAATGGAAGAGCCTCAAGGTCTTGAACTGGGTAGAGGCTCTCCCCCTTTCTTTTTTCTTTTTTCTTGGGTATGAGAATTGTTTTTCTGCCCACATTCCTGTCAGGGGGACAGTTTCCTATTTTATCTTTAATCTCTCCCTCGTCTTTCGACTTACCAGGAGGTCCATTTCCCTTGCTGAGATCTCTTTCATTTTGGGTACCCCTCCTCTCACTCCGTCCGGTTTCTGACATGGTGTCCTGGACCCTATCAGGGGTGATTTGCCCCTCCCTTACAGCATCTACACAGGCCCTACCTTGTTCGCCGCAATACAAAGACAGTAAAACCAAAATGAGGGCACTTAACACAATTAGCAAAACTTCAAATCCCAAATCAAGATCCAGGGTCAACATGCCTATCCGAACCTACCTCCCTGCAGTTCTGAATCCTCCCTGTTTCCAGGGGGTCTCCAAAGGTGCTTGATGATGACAAAGTTTCCCAGGTTTCGGCACCAGATGTCCCGCGCTACGGTCTCGCCAGCAAGAACGACGCGGCACACATAGGATCCTTCTGCAGTAAAAGCTTTAATGCCTCTTGAGAGGGAGAGCATAAGCTTGCCACGAGTGGAGACTCCGAACAATAGAATACTCGCCCTTTATATGGGTCACAGCGCTTGCCTGGGACATGGAGCTTCCCCATTGGCTCCCGCACACCAGGCCAGATGCCGCCACGAGAGAGGCTGAGATTCTGAAGTGGAAAATTACCAGGTGCATGCGCACTAGCCTGTTTACAACTTGTCCTCGGCCGAATGTAGGCGCCATCTTGTAATGGCGGATGTGGGTGCTCAGGCGGCTCCCAACAGAGGCCCTAGTGGAATTTTCCAAAGTTCCTGAGCTGACCTCTCTTCAACACACACACACACACACACATACACACACACACACACACACACACACACTCACACACACACACACATACACACACACACACAGGTTTTGGAAATATACTGTGAGTGTTTAAAATACTAAGACCCATTCATAAATAACTCCTCATTTAAGATTACATAAGATACCATTTTTTGTCTGCCTCATTGGCTCAGATCTTCAAATCATTTTAAATACTCAAACACTTTCAAATTTAGCAACTGATACTCAGAATTCTGTGAAATAACACCAAATTTATCCTGCTAATGATTTTGTTTGACTGAACAAAGTGAAAACACACACACACACACACACACACACACACACACACACACACACTCATACCCCAAATGCTGAGCTTCTAGAAGTAAAGTAGTTGCCAGAGAGTATGGAAAAATATTGAGAGCTATTTTAGTGTGTACAGTCATAGTTCAACAAACAAAATAAGCTCTGGAGATCTATTACACAGAGGATGATTATAGCTCACAATATTGTTTTGAATAGGTCACAATATCTAAACAAGAGTTATTTGAATATTCTTATACTAAAGAAATGATAATACTTTGTTATGATGGATAACATATTCACCCATTGTTGATAAATATATAATATAGAAATATACTCAAATACTCTTTACCACATAAACCTATCTACCTTGTGTTAATAAATATATAATATTTAAATGTTCTCAAATGCTCTGTAATATCCAAAGATATGCAACTCTTTTACATAAATGAAAACCATTTCTCATGCCAGGATTAGAAAACATAATTGGAAAATTACTTCAAAATGGATGAACCTAACAATTCCATCCTGAATTTCCATGAGGAAATAGGTCCTGAGAAGTAAAATACTGTATAATGGAATTTTATAAACAGGGTTTTCAAAGTGTTAGAAAAAATAAATTACTTAATAGCTTATATCTAATAACTGCTATAAGTTTGGAAGGTGGTTAGATAGAACATGTTATATAGGTAAATGAACAGAACAATAAATACACTTATGAAAGTATAAATATTATGCAAATAATGGACTGAGATAGAGATTACATAGGTTAGGGCAAAGGAATTAAAGATGGCTTATAACTATTTGTAATAAAATAGTATCTTAAAATAAAGACATAAATAATATATAGAATATATTGTGTGACTAAGTGATGATTTTTTTACTATACACATCTATTCTAACTAGAAAAATTATATAGTGATATATATATATATATATATATATATACATATATATATATATGGTGATATATCATTGGTAAAGTTTTAAATTTTAAACTTTAAACTCAAAATTTTAAAAAGAACAAAATTTAAATGTTGCTTTAGAATTCTCTCCACATATGTTCCTCAAAAGAGCAGACATCTCTCTGCTTCTGCAAAGTATTTGTCCATTCTTTGTCTCCTAGAGAATTTCAGATAGCCCAACACATCCAGGGTCACATCCAGGTGATCAAATCCTTTATGTAAAATGGATAATTGTTTATATAGAAGCTATACTAATTTCCTCATCCTTCATCAATTACCTTTTGATTACTTATATTACCAAAAACAGTGTAAACATTGTTACATTGTAAACATTATTATTTCAGTAATAATAACAAGATAAATCTGTATATGTAATAATTGCAACTTTTTGTGTGGAGGGGACTGTGTATTTACATGTATATAGGTGTATAACTTGCTACACATTTTTGGAGCTCAGAAGACTAAAATGGGTGCCATTCTTTGCCACTTCTAACTTTTAATATTAATTTTTAACATGTTTTGTGTATGAATATATGTATGCCTATGATATGTGTGTATATGTGGTTGTGTGTGTATGCATTCATATGTGAGTGTGGGCATGTGCATGCTATTATGTACATATGAAGGTTAGAGGATAACTACAAGTTTGGTTCTTACCTTCTCTGAAACAAGATCTCTATTATCTTTCCATTGTGTACATGTATGACTACTGCTGTATATATGGTAATATTTACACAAGAAAAGGCTTTCAGTGATGGAAAACTAGTTAAAAACAAATGTTAACCATTGTATGAAATAATATACGCTCTATCAAAAGGACAACATATAACTAGAAGTCCTCTATTCCAAAACATAATTGTGAACGGACACAAGATATACAATAATATTCATATGTTTGAATGGAGAATAATACATTTAAACACCTACTCAGAATACCTCTGGAATGAACTCAGGAAACACAGCGCATACTTTCTTTACCATGTCGTGTTTCCAAAGAATTCTGCATATTGAATAATTTATTTGACTGTCTCTGTTTGTCTTTTATCTTTCAGTTTTCCCTATTAATTTTAATTTAATAATTATGGGTACTCTAAATACTTTATCTTCAACCAGTTTAAATGTTTTCTAAAATGTACATGATTTTCATCATTCATG
This sequence comes from Rhynchomys soricoides, assembly GCA_019843965.1. NCBI lineage: Eukaryota > Metazoa > Chordata > Mammalia > Rodentia > Muridae > Rhynchomys > Rhynchomys soricoides. The sequence continues at coordinate 849,229 of JADRCH010000314.1, read as the reverse complement.
TTAAATGTGAATTTTAAGGATAGAAACGTGTGTGTGTGTGAATATGTATAAATAATATACAGTTTAAAAAAAATTTCCACCTAGGTAGTGTTTCCTCCTAGAGTCAAATATCATCTAACACAAACTCCAATACTAGGCCTGAAAAGCCTTCTTTGAGATGTTAGTCAGGGTTGTACAAAAGACTCTCCAAACATATAGGTTCCTGCTTCCTTGATTTCTGGCCCCTTCATAGGTAGAAAATAAGAACTTATTCCAGAAGATACTCTGGGTACTTCAGATCCAGGGCCCAGAAACTCATTAGCTGTAACTGACCTGAATGGTTTCTCCCTGAAGACTAGTTTTCATGGTACCAGACGTCATCATGCAAGCTTCTAAAAGAAGAAAGCAACCAATAGTTAGTACTACTCAGATATTATAACTGTCAGGCACATCAATGACCAGCATGGGAACATAAACATAAGGGTATAGTAGTGGCAAGATTACCTTCGTGATAACAAAAAGCTCTTTTATTGGATGGGAGACTCATTTAACAAGACAGAACTACACTTGGTATTGGAAACCTAGCCAACTAACAAAGGCTAGTTACATCAAAGAGATTGGAAGAAAACTCACAATTACTACTTTATTAAGCCAATATAATCCTCAAGAACCATCTAAGCATTTGTCCCTTTACCAATAGTTAAGTGTAGTTCTCATCCCTCATCAAGGAAATTTCTCTTTGCAACCAATGAAGGTCATTATAGCAAACCAAAATAGTTCAAAGGTGAGTTGTGGTATCTAGTCCCAAAGAGTACATCCATAATACAACACCTGCAACCAAGGCTTAGGGGAACATTGTAAAAGGGGAAAAGGAAAGATTATAAAAGCCAGAGGAACAAGGGATTTGACATGAAATTGTGTCTCCTCGGAATGTTAAAAACCTACATCCAGAAAGTCTCACCAATATGACTGCCTGTACATGAACTAAACAAAGATGACACCAATGGATATGCCAAACAGGATGAGGAAAAGTCCATGAGTTCTTAACACAAAGAACTACACTGCAGATAAATAAGAAATGCTGAGCATGGGGGAAATAGTACTCCCCAGGGAAGAGCAAACCAACTGGCTAACTAATACAAAAGCCTTGAAAACATACATATAAGTAACTTCATAAAAACTGAACAGATTGTATTTATCTCTCTCTTCCTGTCCCTCTCTCCCCTTTCTTTATTTCTTCCCTCCCTCCCTCCTCTCTCAATCTGTCTCTCTATTTCTGTCTCTGACTCTCACACACACATTCTCTCTTTCTTGTGCATGCACACATGCATGTGTATGTATGTGTGTGTGTATGTATGTATGTTTGTAAAACATTTAGAAAGAGGTCATCAGCTTAAAAGAGAGCAAGGATGGGCATGCAATAGGGTTTGGAAGCATAAACAAGCAGGGGGAATTATCTACTTACATTTTAATCTCAAACATTTTAAAAAAATTTAAAAATAGTGTGAAACTTTGGAGGAGGTTAAAACAGATTACACATCTAACCTGGGCTTTAAGTATTTCCTCTGTCTTTGTCATAGACCATAAATGGAAAAGGCCGAGGGTATGAGATAGTTGAGACATAAATGACTAGCACCATGAGGCTCTGGATTCTATCAGCATGTTTCAGCATTACATATATAAACTGGAAATGGTGACACAGGCCAGTAATCCCAAAAAATTTGAGAGGGAAGTACCAGAAGTTATGCATACAAGGCCAGCCTAGGATACATGAGGACTTTTCTCCAACAAAGATATATCAATTGGAAAGATCAATATGGTTATGTAAGTTAGCCTAGTAATAACATCTTCACTCAAAATTCAGTGTCACTATGGCTAATAGGAGTTATTGTTTGCTAATATTTTCGGTATTCTTAGTTGAAATGTAAGGTGCCTAGGTCATCATGAGAATCATAACTGATGACTAGGATGCTTCTGTCCAGATAGGGTAGATAATGTTACCAAAGACATGTATGGCAGAAAGTGTGCTTTCAGTCTTGGGCAGCTGAGCTATCTGTACTCACAGAGGGTCTTTACTATGGCAAGAAATTTTTTCTTTTTTGAAATAACCTTCATTGTTTGCAGTCTTTTTCTTACCATTTACTTGTTCCATAAAATTAACTTGTAATATATATATATAAACATCTCTATCTGTGAAGCCTTCAGGGTCATTTGCAATCAAAGGCTATGAGCATGACAGTGCCCATATTACCAGTTAAGGATGCAGAAGCAGTGTGCTAATTCTTATTTTAGTTCTCAGCACTGTTAGGAAGCATCTTTTTCTCAGTTTGTTTAGTGCCATGTTTCTCATTTTTATGTGTTTCTCCAGTGAGTTTGCTATCTAAAATAAATCCCAAGTATAGGGCTATTGCTTGTTTATGGAGAAAATGTGTTAGGTGAGCTTCACAAGTGTGAATTGTAGTGCTAATGGCTATTGGTTTATTGCTAATGAATCTGCTATACATATTAATTGCAACGTCTTCAAACACAAACACACGTAACAAAAGGACTTCTAATAAAAAGTTGATGAAATGTGACCTTACTCTTTTTCTTCCAGGAACAGTGGTTCAATGTTCATTAATTCAGTGTTCCTGAAAACTTCATGGAATGTATCCTTTATAAAAAGTGAGAATCATGCATGTATGCAGGTATGTGTGAGATTCCAAGTGTACAGATAGTGGCCACTGGAGGAGGCTACCTGCTAAGTATAGAAAGGATACCAACTTTGCTTATGAATAACTTCAAATATAAAGAACGGTTAGAGAGTGTACAGGCTCTTAGGAGTGCAGATGATGTATATATGTGGAGTAAAATTATATCTACTCTATTTGTCTAAACAAAACATTTAAAAATAAAACTTGTAAGATAAATTTATTATTGTTATTGTTTTATTTATTTACAATACAACCATTGCTACCCTCTCGGTCCCCCCAAGAAACTTCCTTATCTCTACTGTTGGTCATATTGGCTAAGGTCACCCAGTTGAATCCTGAGAGTCTTTTGCCTCCTAGGTCTCTGGTACTTTCTAGAGGGTCCCCCCCCACACCCTCCTAGGCTTCATATCTCCATTCATTCTGCTGGCCCTCTGGGCTTCTCTCTTGTATCCCCCCCATTCCTGATTCTGTTCCCCTTTCCCCTCCCCTACCCCACTTACACCCAGGTCCCTCCTTTCCTCCCTTCAAATCCCCATATTACTTTCTTCCCACTTCTAAGTGGGATTGAAGTATCCTTATGTGGCCCTTTCTGCTTAGGTATTCTGTACATTTTGGCTAATACCCACTTATTAGTGAGTATATACCACACATGTCCTTTTGGGTCTATGTTACCTCACTCAGGATGATATTTTCTAGTTTCATCCATTGCCTGAAAAATGCATTTATGTCCTTGTTCTTAATAGCTAAATCGAATTCAATAGTGGAAAAGAACCACAGTTTCTGTATCCATTCTTCATCTGAGGGATATCAGAGTTGTTTCCAGCTTCTGGCTATTACAAATAAGGCTGATGTGAACATAGTAGGGCATGTGTCCTTGTGGTGTGGTGGCGCATCTTTTGGGAAAATGCCCAAGAATGGTATAGCTGGGTATTGGTATTGGAAATACCAATAGAATGGTATTTCCAGTTTTTTGAGGGACCTGCATATTGATTACCAGAGTGGTTGTACCAGTTAGCAATCTCACCAGCAAGGAGGAGTGTTCCTCTTTCTCCACATCCTAACCATCATCTGCTGTCACTTGAGTTTTTTATCTTTGCCATTCTGATTGGTATAAGGTGGTATCTCAGGGTCATATTGATTTGTATTTCCTGATGAATAAGGACTTTGAATATTTCTTTAAGTGCTTCTCTGCCATTCCAGATTCTTCTGTTGTAAATTCTGTTTAGCTCTGTATCCCATTAATTATTGGGTTAATTGGGTTTGATGGGATTAAGTTCTTGAGTTTTTATATATTTTGGATATTAGCCCTCTATCAAGAGTGGGGTTAATGAAGAATTTTTTTCATTCTGTAGGTTGCTGATCTGTCCTATTGATGGTGTCTTTTGCCTTACAGATGCTTTTTCAGTTTCATGAAGTCTCATTAATTAATTGTTGATCTTAGAGCCTGAGGCATTGGAGCACTGTTCAGAAAATTGCCCCCTGTGCCAATGAGTTTGAGGCTCTTTCCCACTTTCTCTTTTATTTGATTCAGTGTGTCTGGTTTTATGTTGAGATCATCAATCCACTTGTACTTGAATTTGAGCAAGCTGATAAATATGAAACTATTTTCATTTTTCTACATACAGACTGGTCGTTGGACCAGTACCACTTACTGAAGATGCTTTCTTTTTCCCATTATGTTTTTTGCTCCTTTGTCAAAGACCAAGTGTTCATAAATGTGTGGGTTTATTTCTGGGTATTCAATTAAATTCTATTCCATTGAGTGACCTCTCTTTCTCTGTACCAATACCATACAGTTTTTACCACTATTGGTTTGTAGTGCAGCTTGAGGTCTGAGAAGGTGAGTTCACTGGAAGTACTTTTATTGTTGAGAATTATTAAGGTTATCCTAGTATTTTTGGCTTTCCATATCAAGTTAACAATTGCTCTTTCCATGTCTGTGAATAATTGCGTTGGAAGTTTGATGGAGATTGCATTGAATCTGTATATTCCTATTGGAAAGATGGCCATTTTCATTATGTTAATCCTCCCAATCCATGTGCAGGGGAGAACTTTCTATCTTTAGAGGTCTTTTATTTTCTTTTTTCTTCAGAGATTTGAAGTTCTTGTCATAAAGATCTTTCACATCCTTGTTAAGAGTCATGCCAAGGTATTTTATACTATTCTTGGCTATTGTGAAGGGTGTTGTTTCCTTATTTTTGTCCCTCAACCTGTTTATCATTTGTATAAAGGAAGGCTACTGATCTTTTTGAGTTAATTTTATATTTAGCAACTATGCTGAAATTATTGATCAGCTGTAAAAGTTCTCAGGTAGAATTTTTGTGGTCACTTAGGTATACTATCATATCATCTGCAAGTAGTGATATCTTGAATTCTTCTTTTCCAATTTGTATTCCCTTGATCTACTTTTGTTGTCTTATTGCTCTAGCTAAAACTTCAGGTACTATATTAAATAGATACTTGAAGATTGGGCAGCCATGTCTTGTCCCTGGTTTTAGTGGGATTACTTCAAGTATCCATCCATTTATTTTTATATTGGCTGTTTGTTTACTGTTTATTGATTTTCTTTTTTTACATTTACGTATGGGCCTTGAATTCCTGATCTCTCCAACACTTTTAAGATTAAGGGGCATTATATTTTATCAAATGGTTTTTCAGCATCTAATGAAAAGTTGGAATAATTTTCTTTGATTTTGTTTCTGCAGTGGATTATGTTAATATATTTTCAGTTATTGAATCATCCCTGCATCCCTGTCATAATGCCTATTTATTCATGGTGCATGATGGCTTCAATATGTTCTTGGATTTGGTTTGCTAGAATTTTATTGAGTATTTTTGCATTAATATTCATAAGTGAAATTGGTCCAAAGTTCTATTTCTTTGTTGGTTTTTGTGTGGTTTAAATATCAGAGTAAATAAGGATTCTTAAAATGAATTAGGCAGTGTTCCTTTTGTTTCTATTTTAAGGAATAGTTTGAGGAGTATTGGTATTAGCTCTTCTTTGACGGTCTGGTACAATTCTTAACTGAAGTCATCTGGCCCTGGGCTTTTATTCGATAGGAGGTTTTTAATGACTGCTTCTATTTCATTAGGGCTTATGGTACTGTGTAGATAGTTTACCTGCTCTTGATTTAACTTTGGAATGTAGTATCTCTGTAGAAAATCACCCATTTCATATAGATTTTCCAGTTTTGTTGAGTATAGGCTTTTGTAGTAAGATCTGATGATTTTTTTGAATTTCCCCAGTTTCTTTTGATATATCTTCCTTTTCATTTCTGATTATCTTAATTTGGATATTGTCTCTATGTCCTTTAGCTAGTTTGGCTAAGGATTTATCTGTCTTGCTGATTTTCTCAAAGAAATAGCTTTTGGTTTTATTGATTCTTTGTGTAGTTTTCCTTATATCTAATTGATTGATTTCTGCCCTAAGTTGATTATTTTCTGCAATCTACTCCTCTTAATTGTGTTCAGTTCTTTTTGTTCTAGAACTTTGAGGTGTGCTATTAAGTTGCTACTCTAGGCTCTCTCCAATTTCTGTATGAAGGCACTTAGTGCAACAAATTTTCCTCTTACCAGTACTTTCATTCTGTGCCGTAATTTTGGGTATCCTGTGTCTTCATTTTCATTGACTTTTAGAAAGTCTTAATTTCTTTCTTTATATCTTGGTGACCACATTATCACTGAGTAAAGAGTTTTTCAATTTCCATATGTATGTGGGCTTTCTGTGGTTTCTGTTGTTAAAATCTAGCTTTAGTCAGTTGTGATCTGATTGGATGATTGGCATTATTTCACACCCTTCTTGTGTTTGATGAGGCTTTTTTTGTGACTGATTATATGGTCAATTTTGGAGAAGGTACCATCAGATACTGAGAAATTATATTCTTTTGATTTAGAGTGAAGTCTTCTGTACATAAGTTCATAACATCTATTCATTTCACTGAGTCTCTGTTTACTTTCTGTTCAAGTGACCTGCCCATTGGTGAAAGTGGGGTTTTGAAGTCTCCTACTATTATTGTGTGAGCTTCTTTAGTAAAGTTTCTTTCATGAATGTGGGTGCTTTTGCATTTGGATCATAGATGTTCAGAATTGAGACTTCATCCTGGAAAATTTTTCCTTTGATGCGCATAAAGTGTCCTTCTCATTCTCTTTTGATAACTTTAGCTTAAAAATCTATTTTATTGGATATTAAAATGCTTACTCCAACTTGTCTCTTGGGACCATTTGCTTGAAAAACTTTTTGTTCTTCATTTTAATCTGAGGTAATGTTGGTTTATCCCTGAGGCATGTTTCTTTTATGCAACAAAATGCTGCATCCTGTAGACTGTGGGGTGGAGAAGGGGGCAGACATGCAGATCTGCACCAAAGGAGGTGCAGGCTAGAAGTTTAAAATAAATTTAAAATAAATTAGATAAAATTTAAAGTGCTATACCATCCATTGTGAGTCAGGCTCTAGCTAAAATGAAGAAATATTTAGAGCTATGAAATATACCAGTCTTCACTGGTGAATATCCTCAGAGAACAGCATTGATACTTTGTTCTAAATTCAGGGAATAAAAGCAGCACCTTTTTCCAAATAAATGTTTTTAAATAAAGTTTTCAAGGTGTTTTTTAATAGAAAATAAATAAATACTAAAAAACTGTGGTAGCATAAAGAGCATGTATAATTTCAAAGTTCTTTGATAACAATTTACTTACTCATACTCATAAAACATGGGACTAACAGAAATAAGTAGATGTCTTTGGAAAAGTATTGGTTGAATAATACACGTCCTTTAAAAGAATGTTGTATTGATATGATGAATATCTGTTAAAATTATTACACTAATATTGTTTCCTTGGGAAGCTGCATTACTCTATAGTGTTTATCAGGCATTTTTGGTACTTTAGCATATAAGCCAATTTTGGTTCTAATGATCAGTCATAATTCTTTTTTGAATAAATTAAAAAAATTGCTCTTATCTCATGTAATATTTATATCTTAGACTATATATAGTTTCAAAAATAAACAATTTTTGGTTTGGTCATTCAATGTGTCAAACAACTGGGAACTGTACAAAACTAAGATGAAGCACAAGTTGTGTGGATCCTTCACTAGAATAAGAAGGGACCACAGGGGCAGAAGGAGGAACACGAAGTTTCCATAGCTGTGAAGTGACACCATAACCAAGGCAACCTTTTAAAAGACAACATTTAATTGGGACTGGCTTACAGTTTCAGAGATTCAGTTGATTATCAAGATAGGAAGCATGGCACCATGCAGGCCGCCTTGGTGCTGGAAGAGCCAACAGTACGACACCTTGTTCTGAAAGCAGGTAGGAGGAGACTGTCTCTTCCAGAGGCAACCAGGAGGAGACTCTTTCCTTACTTGGCAGAGCTTGAGCATAGGCTCTCAATGCCCATCCCCACAGAGACACACTTCTTCCAACAAGGCCACACCTACTCCAACAAGGCCTCACCTCCTAGTAATGCCACTCCCTGTGGACCAAGCATTCAACACATGAGTCTATGGGTTCCACACTGATTCAATCGATCACTGTTGGACCAGAGAACTTCACATATTTTTGCTGCTGCATGAATCTGTGCCTTTGTTCTATGCATTTGTGCACTGGCATGCCTGTTGCTACAAATGCATAAATGGTAACCTCTTCTAATATTCTCATCCCTTTACATATCTTTGTGACTATTTCAACTTTCTGGGCCTAGCCCCTCAGATACCCATAAGTATCTCTTCACATTAAAACACTTTTAGTATCAAAAATTATGCAATGGTATCTGCATGAGTATTTGTATTTTTACATTTGGTTTTTACCTGAGGGAGTGACATTATAAATAACGTATTATGTATGAAGCCTAGTGAAACATAATAATTCATCAAAATGATTACTGGCCTCAAAGCTGTAACTGCATATACTGCTTGTAGTACAAGCGCATTGTTTCCACACTATAATGAGTACATACTCGTGATGACTAAGAGCACCAGCATGGCTTAAGGTATGGCAAAGAAATGCATTCTATTTTCTTATCTCCATTAGTCAAGACATTAGAAGTGGAACTGACTGTGGGTCATTGTACATCACAATGACTCTTTCTCAGATAGACAGACATGACAGATAGATAACTCAGTGCAGTTACAATTCACATTTCATACTGCTTTCCCAGAATCACAATCCATAGGTAATCCTTTTAAAGTAATAAACAATGTCAATCTCCACCTCATAGTGTCAGAAAGGAAGACAGATCTTCAAGTTTTATATTCTGAGTTTTATTTTTAAAGTATTTTGTTAAATCCGTATATTAGATACAATCTTTGGAATTGTTTCTCTCTTAAGCTGTTTGCTCACTTTAGGGTTTTTTCAAAATAGTTTCTGCACATATTGTCCTTGACATGTACTTCACATTATTTCCCTGATATTTTCTCTGAGAGTTTTATATCCCTTCAATGTAAGTTTAATTATTCTTGATCTACGAAACATTCTAATATCTGGTAATATCTTTATTCGTTTATTACTATTCTTTTTATTTCAGAATATATTAAAAGGTCTTAGTCATTTATACTTTTAATGAATTTTAGAATCAGTTTGTCAGGTTTCATAAAGCAGCTCATTAGGCTTTTAATTGAAAATGTGTTAAATCTATAACTCTACTTAGAACAAGTTGTCAGATCTTCATGTATTCCTTAAAGTTACAATTAGACACTCATAGATTTTCATGTTCACAAGAGCCAGTGAAGAATCCATTTTGTAAAGCCCAAATTCTCCAATAAGCTTTATTTTCAGATCATTCTCTGCTGCAGGCTTTATTATCATTGGTTCTTACCAGCTACTCTTCAGATGATAAAACACAGTGGGAATTTGGAAATGAGGCAGTTGCCAGCTGAGGTAACATTTGAGGTTTTTAAGTTGAACAGAAACAAGAGAAAGGCTCGTTTTACAGAAGACTATAAAAGGGAGTTTTGCATTGATAGAAAACTCAAGCAGTTTTGCAAGCCCTAGAATAGTTGTGTTTTATTAGAAATCCACTGCACAGTAAAGTAAGGATTGCATATTAACTTTGGAACCAACGCCTACTTGGTTGGCTGAGAGGGCTAACTCTAGGTATAGAAAGCAAACCAAGAATTGGAGACCATGGCTGGGCATTTACTATGGAGCTAGATGCTACATTTGGTGTTCTTTTCTTTCCCAGTTAATGAGGTGCATCTGCTGGCAACAAATCCTCTTGTCTCCATAGCACACTTGCCCACCAGCGACAAGATGTCTTCACTGTGGGTTGCAATGCTTGACCTCTTCCTAATTCTCCCACTCATCTTCCTCATAATGAACATAGAAGGCTTAGATCTGAGCAGTTGCCTCTCTAAATTGTATGTTTACAAGAAAACAGTTATGATTTTTTGATGTTTTGTATTTAATTTCGATGTTACTTTTGCTCCACTTTGACAAATAATTTTCTTTCTCTGATACATTTATCAAATCTTAGAAACAGATCAATATAGCATTTGATTTCCATAATTACAAGTCAGGCTTGGGATTTATGTCTTGAAGATTTTGTTTTAACTTGAAATAATTTACCAGTTTAATGCTGCATCTTCATAATTCTTGGAAAATATTCCTTAAGATTTAAGGTTGAGATGCAGATGCAGGATTTTAGTAAATTTCTGTAAAAATAGGACAGCTTTAAAATGATTTTTAATTTTTAAATTCTTTAGGAAGATTTATACAACATGTCTGTGTTTATATTTCTCAGTATTTTTATACTTTATATATTTTATAATATTTAGAAAATACAGTTAAATTTTCTTGTTATTTAAATTACATGTTAATCATATAGTATAAAATTAATTAATTTTAATGGCTTGTAATTATTATTTTTTGAATTCTGTATTGATATTTCAAATGTAATCCCCTTTCCCGGTTCCCCCCTGAAATCCCCTATCTCATCCCACCAGCCCCTGCTTCTTTGAGAGTGTTCCCCACCCACCCACGCAATTTTGCCTCCCAGCCCTCACATTCCCTTACACTGGGGGCGTCAAACCTTCAGAGGACCAAGGGCCTCTCCTCCCATTGATGCTGGACAAGGCCATCCTCTGTGACATAAGCAGCTGGAGCCATGGGTTCCTCCATGTGTACTCTTTGGTTGGTGGTTTGGTCCCAGGAAGCTCTAGGGGGTCTGGGTGGTTTATATCATTGTTCTTCCTATGGGGCTGCAAATCCCTGCAGATCCTTCAGTCCTTTCACTAACTTCTCCATTGGGGATCCAGTGCTCAGTCCAATGGTTGGCTGTGAGCATCCACCTCTGTATTTGTCAGGCTCTGGCTGAGAAACAGCTCTATCAGGCTGTAAGCAAGTACATCTTGGCATCCACAACAGTGTCTCTGCTTGGTGTCTGTATGCTATATGGATCCCCGGTGGGGCAGTCTCTGAAAGGCCTTTGCTTTGGTCTCTACTGGACACTTTGTCTCCATATATCATCCCTTGAGCACTTGGTTCCCCCGTCTAAGAAAGATCAAAACATCCACACTTTAGTCTTTCTTCTTCTTGAGCTACATGTGGTCTGTGAATTGGTTTTTGGGTTTTCCGAGCTTTAGGGCTAATATCCAATTATCAGTGAGTGCATAACATGTGTGTTCTCCCTCCCCCTTCCCCCCCCCCCCCCTTTATGCCTGCTTTTATTTATTTATTTTTTCAATTTTATATTTTTATTTTTTTATTTTTCCTACTTTATTTACATTTCAAATGTTTTCCCTTTTCCATATCTCCCCTTTGGAAACTCCTCATTTACTCCCTCCTCTTCTTGCCACTATGGGGGTATTCTCCCACCCACCCACTCACCCACTCTCGTCTTCCCTCCTTGGCATTTTCCTCTACTGGGGGATCTAACACTCTCAGGCCCTAGGGCCTCTCCTCCCCCCTGATGGCTAACAAGACCCTCCTCTGCCACATATGTGGCCAGCACCATGGGTCCCTCTATGTGTATTTTTTGGTTGGTGGATCAGTCTCCAGGAGTATCGGGGGATCAGGCCAGTTGCCACTGTTGCTGCCTCCCTGGGGATGCAAACTCCCTCAGCTCCTTCAGTCCCTTTTCCAAGTCCTCCATCTGGGACCTCACACTCAGCCCTACTGTTGCTGTAAAGTGACTCTTGGGTATTTCGAACTTTTGGGCTAATAACCACTTAACAGTGAGTACATACCATGTTCATTCTTTTGTGACTGTGTTACCTCGCTCAGGATGATATTTTCAAGATCCATCCATTTGTCTGCGAATTTCATGAAGTTTATGTTTTTAATAGACAAATAGTATTCTATTGTGTAAATGTACCTCATTTTCTGTATCCATTCCTCTGTGGAGGGACATCTGGGTTTTTTCCAGCTTCTGGCTATTATAAATATGGCTGCTATGAACATAGTGGAACATGTGTCTTTATTACATGTTGGAACATCTTCTGGGTATATGCCCAGGAGTGATGTTCTTTTGTGAATGGGTTACCCCACTCAGGATGATATTTTCTAGTTCCATTCATTTGGCTAAGAATTTCATGAAGTCATTGTTTTTAATAGCTGAGTGGTAGATGTACCACATAGTCTGTATCAGTTTCTCTGTTGAAGGACATCTGGGTTCATTTCAGCTTCTGTCTATTATAAATAAGGCTGCTATAATGCTATAGTGGAGCATGTGTCCTTGTTATATGTTGGAACATCTTCTAGGTATATGCCCAGGAGTAGTATAGCTAGATCCTCAGATAGTACTATGTTTAATTTTCTGAGGAACTGTCAGACTTATTTCCAGAGTGGTTGTACCAGCTTGCAATTCCATCAACAATGGAGGAGTGTTCCTCTTTTACCATATAATTTCCAGCATCTGCTGTCACCTGATTTTTTGATCTTAGCCATTCTGACTGGTGTGAGGTGGAAGCTCGGGGTTGTTTTGATTTGCATTTCCCTGATGACTAAGGATGTTGAACATTTCCTTAGGTGATTTTAGGCCTTTCAATATGACTCAGCTGAGAATTCTTTGTTTAGATTTGTACCCTATTTTTAAATAGGGTTTTTTGATTCTTTGGAGTCTAATTTCTTGAGTTCTTTATATATTGGATATTAGCACTCTATCAGATGTAGGGTTCCCAATCTGCTGGTTGTCATTTTGTCCTATTGACAGTGTCCTTTGTTTATAGAAGCTTTGGAATTTTATGAGGTCCCATTTGTCAATTCTTCATCTTAGAGCATAAGCCATTGGTGTTCTATTCAGGAACGTTTTCCCTGTGCCCATGTGTTCAAGACGTTTCTCCACTTTTGCTTCTATTAGATTCAGTGTATCTGGTTTTATGTGGAGGTCCTTGATTCACTTGGACTTGAGCTTTGTATAGGGAGATAAGAATGGATCAATTTGCATTCTTCTACATGTTGACTGCCAATTGAACCAGCACCATTTGTTTTAAATGCTGTCTTTTTACCATTGGATGGTTTTGGCTCCTTTGTCAAAGATACCATAGATGTGTGGGTTAATTTCTGGGACTTCAATTCTGTTCCCTTGATCTACATGCCTGTCACTGTACCAAAACTATGCAATTTTTATCACCATTGCTCTGTTATGCAGCTAGGAGTCAGTGATGGTGACCCAAGAAGTTCTTTTATTGTTGAGAATACTTTTTACTATCCTAGGTTTTCTGTTTTTCCAAATGAATTTGCAAATTGCTCTTTCTAACTCTATGAAGAATTGAGTTGGAATTTTGATGGGGATTGCATTGAATCTGTAGATTGCTGTCAGCAAGATGGCCATTTTTTCCAATATTAACTCTGTCAATCCATGAGAATGGGAGATTTTTCCATCTTCTAAGATCTTCTTCGATTTATTTCATTAGCGACTTGAAGTTCTCATCATACAGATATTTTACTTGCTTATTTAGAGTCACACCAAGGTATTTTGTATTATTTGTGACTACTGTGAAGGGTATCATTTTCCTAACATCTTTATAAGCCTATTTATTCTTTGAGTAGATGAAGGCTACAGATTTGAGTTTATATCCAACCACTTTGCTGAAGTTGATCTTCAGATTTAGGAATTCTTTGGTAGAATTCTTGGGGTTTTTTAAGTATAATATCATATCATCTCTAAATAGTGATATTTTGATTTCTTCCTGTCCAATTTGTATCCCTTTGACCTCCTTTTGTTGTCTAATTGCTCTAGCTAAAACTTGGAGTAAAATATTGAATAGGTAGGGAAAGCATGGTCATCCTTGCCTAGTTTCTGATTTTAATGTGATTGTTTTGAGTTTCTCTCCACTTAGTTTGATATTGGCTAATGGTTTGCTTTTACTATGTTTAGGTATGTGCCTTGTATCTTTCCAAGACTGAACATGAAGGGGTTTTGAACTTTGTCAAATGATTTCCGGGCATCTAATGGGATGATGATGTGTGTTTTTTGCTTTGAGTTTGCTTATATAGTGGATTTCATTAATGGAATTTCATATATTGAACCATCCATATTTGCCTGGGATAAAGCCTACTTGATCATGATGGAATATAATTTTTATGTGTTCTTCGATTTGGTTTGCAAGTATTTTATTGCATATTTTTGCATCAATATTCATAAGTGAAATTGGTCTGAAATCATCTTTCTTTGTTGGGTCTTGGTGTGGTTTAGGTATAAGCATAATTTTGGCTTCATAGAACAAATTGGGTAATGTTCCTTCTATTTCTATTTTGTGGAATTTTTTAAAAACTATTGGTATTAGGTCTTCTTTGAAGGTCTTATAGAATTCTTCACTAATCCCATCTGGTCTTAGGCTTTTATTGCTTGGAAGACCATTAATGACTGTCTGTATTTCTTTAGGGTTTATGAGACTAGTCAGATGGTTTATCTCATCCTGATTTAATTTTGTTACCTGGTGTCTGTCTAGAAAATTTGTCCTGCGCTACCGTCTCGCCAGCAAGAACGATGCGGCACACAAAGGATCCTTCTGCAGTAAAGCTTTAATGCATCTTGAGAGGGAGAGCATAAGCTTGCCAAGAATGGAGACCCCGAACAACAGAACACCCGTCCCATATATAGGCCACAGCGCTCGCCTGGGACGTGGAGCTTCCCCATTGGCTCCCCGCACATCAGGCCAGATGACGCCACGAGAGAGGCTGAGACTCTGAGATGGAAAATTACCAGGTACATGCACACTAGCCTGTTTACAACTTGTCCTCGGCCGGATGTAGGCGCCATCTTGTAATGGCGAATGTGGGTGCGACTCGTGCGGCTCCCCACAAAAATTGTCCATATCATCCAGATTTTCCAGTTTTGTTGAGTATAAGCTTTTGCAGTATGATCTGATGATTTTTTGAAATTCTTTGTTTTCTCTTGTTATGACTCTATTTTCATTTCCGATTTTCTTACTATGGATACTATCTCTGAGCCCTCTGGTTAGTCTAGTTAAGAGTTTATCTATCTTGTTGATTTTCTCAAAGAACCAGCTCCAGATTTTGTTGACTCTTTCTATAGTTATTTTTGTTTTTCCTTGGTTGATTTCAGCTATGAGTTTGATTATTTCCCACCCTCTACTCCTCTTGGGTGTATTTGATTCATTTTGTTCTAGAGCATTCAGATGAGTTGTCAAGCTACTACTGTATGCTCTCTCCAGTCTCTTTTTGGAGGCACTCAGAGCTATGAGTTTACCTCTTAGCACTACTCTAATCGTGTCTCATCAGTTTAGCTATGTTGTCCCTTAATTTTTATTAAATTCTAAAATACCTTTAATTTCTTTCTTTATTTCTTCCTTGACCATATTATCACTGAGTAGAGCATTGTTCAGCTTATATGTGTATATGGGCTTTCTTTTGTTTCTGTTGTTGTTGACGACCAGCCTCAGTCCATAGTGATTTGATAGAATGCATGGGATTATTTCAGTCTTTTTGTATCTGTTGAGGCCTGTTTTGAAACCATTTATAATGCCAATTTTGGAGAAGGTACTATGAGGTGTTGAGAAGAATATACATTCTTTTCTTTTATGTTGAAATATTCTATAGATGTCTTTTAAGTCCATTTGGTCCATAACTTCTGTTAGTTTCACTGTGTCTCTGTTTATTTTGTTTCCATGATCTATCCATTGATAAGAGTGTGGTGTTGAAGTCTCCCACTATTATTGTGTGAGGTGTAATGTGAGCTTTGAACTTTATTAAAGTTTCTTTTATGAATGTGGGTGCCCTTGCCTTTGTAGCAAAATGGTCAGAATTAAGAGTTTTTCTTGGTAGATTTTCCCTTTGATGAGTATGAAGTATCCTTCCTTATCTTGTTTGCAAGTTGATTTTATTCTATGTTAGAATGGCTACTCCAGCTTGTTTCTTAGGACCATTTTCTTGGAAGATTTTTTTCCTTCCTTTTTCCCTGAGGTAGTGTCTGTGTTTGTCACTGAGATGTGTTTCTTGTGTGCCACAAAATGCTGGGTCCTGTTTATATATCCCATCTGTTAGTCTATGTCTTTTTATTGGGGAATTGAGTCGATTGATATTAAGATATTAAGGAGTAGTGATTGTTGCTTCTTGTTATTTTTGTTGGTAAAGATGAAATTCTGCTTGTGGGGCTATCTTCTTTTGGGTTTTTTGAAAGAAGATTACTTTCTTGCTTTTTCTAGTGTGTAGTTTCCCTCCTTATGTTAGAGTTTTCCATCTATTATCCTTTGTAGGGCTGGATTTGTAGAAAGTTATTATGTAAATTTTGTTTTGTCATGTAATATCTTGGTTTCTCCATCTTTGGATATTGAGACTTTTGCTGGGTATAGTAGCCTGGGCTGGCATTTGTGTTCTATTAGGGTCTGCGTGACATTTGCCCAGGATCTTCTAGCTTTCATAATCTCTGTTGAGAAGTCTGATGTAATTCTGATAGGTCTGCCCTCATATGTTTCTTGACCTTTTTCCCTTACTGCTTTTAATAATCTTTTTGTTTTGTTTTGTTTTGTGCATTTAGGGTTTTGACTATTATGTGGCTGGAAAATTTCTTTTCTGGTTCAATCTATTTGAAGTTCTATAGGCTTCTTGTATGTTAACGGACTTCTCTTTCTTCAGATTAGGGACCTTTTCTTCTATAATTTTGTTGAAGATTTTACTAGCCCTTTAAATTGGGAATCTTCACTCTCTTCTAAACCTATTATCCTTATGTTTCGTCTTCTCATTGTTTATTGGATTTCCTGGATGTTGTTTTGCATTAAGAGCTTTTTGCATTTTAGATTTTTTGACTGTTGTTTCAATGTTTTCTATGGTATCTTCCGCCCCTGTGATTCTGTCTCCTATCTTTTTTATTTTGTTGGTAATGCTTGAATCTATGTCTTCTGATCTCTTTCCTAGGCTTTATATCTTCAGGGTTGTCTCCCTTTTTTTTTTTTTTTATTGTTTTTATTTCAATTTTTAGAACCTGGATGATTTTGTTCATCCTTTTACCTGCTTGTTTTAGTTTTTGTTTTGTTTTCCTTAATCCTTTAAGGGATTTTTCTGTTTCCTCTTTTAATGCTTCTACGTCTTTACCTTTGTTCTCCTGTATTTCTTTAAGGGAGTTATTTATGTCCTTCTTAAAGTCCTCTATCATCACTGTGAGATGTGATTTTTAAATCTGAATCTTGCTTTTCTGGTGTGTAGGGGTATCCAGACTTGCTGTGGCGGGAGAACTGGGCTTTGATGATGCCAAGTAACCTTGGTTTCTGTTGCTTATGTTCTTGTGCTTGCATCTGGTTATCTCTGTTCTTATTTGGTCTTGCTGTCTCTAACTGGAGCTTTTCTCTCCTGTGGGTCTGTGAGCCTAGGATCTTAGGTGTGTCAGTACTCCTGGGGAGACAAGCTTTCTCTGGGTGGGATTTGGTTATGAAAGACTGTGAGACAGTCTTAGGTCCAGGGCACAGATGGAGACAGGAAGGCTAGATGTCTTTTAATAGCTTTCAAATATGGAGATTATGAACATAAAGAAAAATAAATGTATTGACACATATTGTAGACAACTGCTGTAATAGAAAGTAAGTTGGAATTGAAAGCTGAGGAAGATAAACTTATGTATAGACTTTAATTCAAAGCAATGATCTGCTAGGCAGTAGTTAAACATGCCTTTTCATCCCAGTACTCAGAGGCAGAGGCAGGCAGATCTCTTATGTAGCTTGTTTAGCACAAATATGTTGCGAAATATCATGTTTTCTTTTTTTATAAACACACTGTGTCATTGTTACTGTTGTATTGCTGTGATGACTGCCTAACTTTTACAAAGGAAAGTTTTTAATTGAGAACTCAATTACAGTTTCAGAAGCTCTGTCCATTATCATCAGGATAATGGTACACATGATGCTTCCTGGAAGAGTAGAGGTGCTCCATAATCTACCAAGCAAACGGAAGGAGAGAGAGACTGGGCCTGAAGTGGGCCTTTGAAACCTTGGAGCCCAGCCCCAGTGATATGTGTTCTCCAGCAAGGCCATACCCTGTAATGTTTGTAATCCTCTTCAAATAGTGACACTTGCTGATGGCTAAGCATTCAGATATATGAGCTTATGAGGGCCATTCCTGCTCAAACCACCACATACTGTACTAGATTTCTATTATTCAAAGCTGCTGATTAGAACATTCTCTTCAGGTAACTTTCAGGGACTGAGATTTGAGAGTCCCACAGGGCTCAGCATGTGGAGAGCCTTCCATGTCTTTACCAAATAGGTGAAAGTGCAAGTCCACAAAAGAACACTGTCTATTTTCTCCATTCATTTATACAGTCAACAAAAATGAACGGAGTGTCTTCTGTATCTTCTGAAGGAACTGAACAAACAAAGCCTTCTGCCTTGGGGAGCTTATGGTCCGGAGAGAAAGAAAAAAAAATCATGCTACCAGAGTATAGCTTCAGGCCAGAATACTGGTATTCAAGCAAGATGTGCCAGTCCTATACCTGGTTTAAGTTTTCAGACAATTAACACTCAAATGAGCATTGACCGATGAAACTCTGGACATTTGACCCATAATCTAGGCACACATGTTTAGTGAAACATAGACAATTTAAATATATATCAGTCAAGGTAAAATACTGATGCAGAGTTTAAAACACTAGAACAGCTCCTGGAAAGGACCCTGGGAACCCAGCTTAAAAAGAGTAAAGAAGTCCAGCAACTGAACAGGTCACTTAAAGTTGACTGTTTTCCCTTCCTCTTTAAATAGTGGTACCTTTGACAACCATCCTCTTTCAACTATAGTTTTTATGTAGTCCCAATGGAATCCTGGCCAAACCCTCCAGATTTCTGTCACATGTAAAAAACTGAAACCAAGAGCCCCTGGGCACTGCATATGCCAAGCACTTTTTACTTGGGAAAGGCAGGCTATAAACAGATGCCAACAACTGTGTGAGCTACTGCAACTATTTTCATTTCTTTTTTATCTAATTATCTGCATATTTAATTTTAGTGCTGCAATTTTTCCAGCAGTCTAATTCATAGGTAGTTCTGAAAATCATGATTAAATATTTAAAAACTGGTGACTATCAGTGTATTATCTTCTAATGTAAATTCCAATATTCATCCATAACAGAAGCTTGCCATGTACAAAGATTTAACATGTTTTTAGTAGTCTCCAGTGTTAGGAAAAAAAATGAGCCTTGAGACTTAGCTTTCTAAAAACAAAAGGAAACAAAACAATCAAAGAAACAAAAGACCAAACAAAAACAAACTAACTAACTAATCTAAATGGTAAGAAATGTTGCCACCAGTTGCTGAAAGGCTGCTAGATGACTTTTGAGCTATGGCATGTGCTGAGCAGATGTTGCTCCAATACCCCTACTTGCTGATGGCAGACAATCATCAAGAGGCTGCTGAGGTGCTGGAGAGATGACTCAGTGGGAAAATTTACCACAGAACCTAAGGGGTCCTAGAACCTACATGGCAGAAGGAGAGAATAGCTCTGACCTCCATGCATGCTTTCTCTGACTGAAGTTTTGATATGACTGTTTTCCTTCCAAGCTTGGCATATTTGAAGTTCTCCTGTTTATAATATAAAGCAACTGAACATAAAACAAAGCTCACAAGATTTTAGTGATACCCCAAAGTACCAAGGCAAAATGGTGAAAATTAAAAAGATTTCATTGGACCTCATTGAGCAAAATATTGCCTTTCCTTTTACATATGTATTATAATTCAAAAGTCAAGAAAAACCCTGTGTATTTTGAACTTTTGTCCCAAAGTCCTCTGTAATATTTATGACTTAAATGTCAGAAAGCATTGATTGAGTTCTTTTAGGAGCTGGCAGTTAATCATGTGTTCCTTGCTGCTGATTGCTGTTAAGGAGAAGTAAAAGCAGAAATCCAGAGAGCTATTTGCACTTGTCTTAGTTCATATTTGGATCCCAGTTGGAAATTCCATTTGATTAGCATTTAGGCTGTAGAATGTTTGTTTGTACAATGCTTGTTTGGGTTTACATTTAGTATGTTAATAATTACAGGCAATATGGGCTCCCTGGGGACTTGATTCTCTATCCTCTAGGCTCTATTAAGAGGGATCTCTTGAGAGAAGTTGGATGGTGTGACAAAATGCCTCTGGGAGACTCAGAGATGTTTTATGGTTACTTGGATGACATTTAAAAATGATAAATCTTTCTAGGGACTACCCCCAGTTCCCTACCCCACATTGCTACATATTTCTATTCATTTTCCTGACCCTCTGTACTTCTCTCCCGCTTCTTTCCAAACCTGATCCTATCTTCCCTTTTCCCCCTCCTTCCTCTTTCCCTCCCAGTCCCTTCCTGTGGGATCATGAAAGGTAGTGTGGTCCCCAGATGAGCTAAGGCTAAAAGCCCTGGAAACCCTGAAGGAATGGTAGGAGCTTTGTCTGTTCCCAGGCACTAGCCCCCGTCACTATCCGCAGCCCCCAAAAGATTTGTGACCATAGTGATATAAGGGCAATACCCCAAACCCCTCTACATGTAGAGGACATTACCTGTGGTCAAGTAGGCTCAAGACAGATCTCCATTTTAATGACGTACCTAAAGGTGTAGAGAGCTTAGCCAATAAGCTTACATTCCTCCCTGCAGAAGGTATTTTAACCTCAAGCCCACCCAGAGATGTGGGGTATGGTTTTACACATCTATTTTCCACCATGACAATAAATGCCTTAAAGGCATGGCCTGCTTCTTTTCATTAGGATCCACCATGAGGAGCCATGGAGAAGGCCTTCCCTTATAGAGCCACTATCTAGTCTCCTGTAGAAGGCCTCTCTGCACTCCCAGCCAGGACCACCACCAAGCCCAAGCTGTCAGCCATCAAGCCAAGGACTTTCCTTGTGGGACCAGCCAGAGATCCCTTTCCCACACACTCCCCCGCCCCAGGCCACAGGTTACATCCTGCCTGCGGACCCCTACTTTGTTCTCAGCTTCCAGTGGTGCCTGGATGTCCAAGAGCCTGAGAACTATAGGGCACCTGCCTCCTTGAAGGCTTGGGGACACCCAAGCCAACTCCAGCTGTCCCGAACCTCAGACTGCACTTTCCCACTCCTGAAGTGGTTTCCCAAGGTTTCCCTAAGGTGGCATGGGGTAAGCACAGTCAACCTCCTAAGTCTTGCCTTCCAGAATGGCTGATCCCTGTGGCAGAGCACACTCGGGACCCATAACCTACACCTCCCTCCCTCTACCTCCCATGATTATTTTGTTCCTCCTTATAAGTAGGATTGAAGTATCCACACTTTGGTCTTCCTTATTCTTAAGTTTCATATGGTTTATGAGTTGTATTGTGGGTGTTCCTAGCTTTTTTTCTAATGTCCACTTATCAGTGAGTACATACCATGTGTGCTTTTTTGTGACTGGGTTATCTCACTCAGGATCATATTTTCTATTTTTATCCATTTGCCTATGAATTTCATGTCATTCTTTTTAATAGCTAAGTAGTACTCCATTGTGTAAATGTACCACATTTTCTGTATTCATTCCTCTGTTGAGGGACTTCTGGGTTGTTTACAGCTTCTGGTTATTATAAATAAGGCTGCTATGAACATAGTGGAAAATGTGTCCTTGTTATGTATTGGAGCAGATGCCAGAGAAGGAAGGGGTTCCCAGGACCCAACAGGGGTGACATTAAGCTAAATACCTGACAAAGAGGAGATAGAACCTGGAGAGACAACCTCCAGTAGATAGGCATGTCTCACAGTTGAGGGATGGTGCCACCTACCCATCTCAAAATTTTTAACCCCAAATTGTTCCTGTCTAAAAGAAATATAGCGACAAAAAATGGAGCAGCGACTGAAGGAAGGGCCACTCAGAGACTGCCCCACCTAGGGATATATCTCAGCTATAGACACCAAACCCCAACACTATTGCTGATGCCAAGAAGGGCTTGCTGACAGGAGCCTGGTATAGCTGTCCCCTGAGAAGCTCTGCTAGTACCTAACTAATACAGATACAGAAACTCACAGCCAACTCTCAGACTGAGACCAAGGACCCCAATGGAAGAGTTTGAGGAAGGAATGAAGGGGCTGAGGGGATTGTAACTCCATAGGGAAACTATAATATCAACCAACTAAACCCCACCAAAGTTCCCAGCAAATAAACCACCAATCAAAGAGTATACATGAAGGGCTCCATGGCTCCAACGACATATGTAGCAGATGATTGCTTTATCTGGCATCAATGAGAGGGGAGGCCCTTGGTATTGTATAAGGTTGATGCCCCATTACAGAGAGATGGTAGAAGGGTGAGATGGAAGTGGATGAGTGGGTGGAGAAACACTTTCATAGAGGCAAAGGGGAGGGTGGGATGAGGGTTTGTGGAGGGGAAACCGAGAAGGGAGACATTTAAAATGTAAATAAATGAGAGAGAGAGAGAGAGAGAAAGAGAGAGAGAGAGAGAGAGAAGTGAACTATTTAATAAATATAGTTGAAAATTAAAAAAAGATAAGTCTAGTTTCTACATAAAATTCAATTGGCTACAAAACAATGGGAAACTCAAAACAACAAACAAACAAAACAAAACAAAAACCAAACAAAAACAGCACTCCAAATTTTTCTCTTGATGGATTTTGTCTCCTTCAGTTCATAGATAAACACTTTTGTGATATTTTAAAGTTGCCACAAGTGTCACTGAGTGGGAATGGTTAGGCTTTAATCTGTGTTTTAAGGATGGGTCTTAGCAAAGAAAGGGCAGGAAGAGAAAATGTGGAGTCAGTTTAATAGCTCATTTCAGAGGTCCCTTTGCATCATGGGAAACAAAAGTAAAAGCAGAGACCTGATGTGCTCTATACTTTGAAAGTAAGTCAAACTCAATCATGAAATGCAGGAAGCTAATCCGAGGACAGAACCAAGAGCTCTCTCTCTCTCTCCCTACCATCTACTTTATTCTATCTACCTATACTTTCTCACTTATTTGTCTTTTTTTACCTAGATTTTAATTGATTAAAATTAAAAATTGATCTTTGATCTGTTTGAAGAGGAGAGAGGAAGGGGAATCAGAAATCCTGCTAGACTAAAAAACTGTTTTCACAGTCGTATTCATAGTACTCAAATATATACACTGAACTCCCATGAAATATATTGTGTTTATTAAGTGGAGAAAATGAGGTGAGGTTAGTGCTTTCAATTAGCTTTTCTATGGCTGTCATCTAATACTAAGAGGGAAAACCTTCAGACCACTCCTTTGCTGTGCTTATTTGCTTGTACTCTCTCTGTGCTTGTGAGAACTACAGCTGAGTGGCTCAGTCTCCCACACAAATGTATCTGAATGAGAACAACCCAGCAAGTGTGAGGGAGCAACAAGGGAATAAAGCACCATCACAGGACACGGAAGAGACAAAATGGCCGGACCAAGTTGGATTTCTCCAGATTTTCACGGTTGACTTAGTACCTGAAAATCAGTGTGAAAATTTATAGTAGCAAATATGGTGATATGAAGGAAGGCAGGAGAATCAGTCAGGATCATGAGATTTCTTCATGTGGGAAGGCATCTATTTATTTCTTTATTAAAAACGCACAGGTTATTAGAGCACATGTGCTTATGTACATATGTGTGTGCATATGATTTGTTAGTGTGGACACACACAGGCCAATGCCTGGAGTTCATGGAGATATGAGGAAAACTTTATCTAGTTGATTTTTCTCATTTTACCTTAACATGGGTTCAAGATGAAATCTTGGTTGTAAGGCATACACTGAAAGACTTGAGCAGCTCAAACTGTCACTTACCCACAATGGGATCTTCATGCAGAAAGTGCTAGAAAGTAATACTCTTTGACATTCCTCATTGGTCAAAACTGGAGTTTAAGGGTATTTTTAATGAATAAAATTATCCAGTTTAATATAATCTAATTTATCAAGTTTTCATTAAGGTTTTAAATAGCCATTTGTAACTTATGGTAAACTTATCTATAATGGATTTTAGTGTCTGACTTTATATCTTGTTTTACAAACATTGTCCTGATGGTAGGCCATAAATATTCTATTCTATGCATTCTTCTAGAATTTTACTCTTACATTTAGTCTTTAGATCTGTGAATCGTTGCTATTTTTTTTACATTAAAACTAACCATTGTTATTATTTGCATATGGGATATGCATTAGAATTTAATGACAGTAGTAAACTTTATGAATAAAAATTCCCTTTTTGTACAAGGGCTCACAGTATACTTGTACAAATGCAAACAATATCACTGTAAGTGCCAAAGCATAGACATCTATATAGACTGGAGTGATATCACTGCCAGAGATACACATACTTCATGTCCACTCATGTGAAGTATTAAAGCAGGTAAATCTGAGATCCAGGAACCATCTACAGTCTACAGAAAAACACAGATAATAGGGCAAGACCTCAGAGAGTCAATGTGAGGAAAGGAATGACAGAAGGCCCTGCATAGCTGCTTACTTTTCCAAATCTAATGTTGGAAAATATACACGTACACACAAAAGTACCCTGAAGGAAAAATTCAGCAACAAACATGGGTTTTCCAATATAAACATATTTAAAATTTCCAGGAAAATACAGCTTAGAGTGTTGTCTTGGTGGTTGGTGTTTGGATTTCAGCAATTTAATGTATACACTGGCTCTATGACTCAGTAGAGCAAAGGGCCTTTTCCTCGTTTATTGCATAAACGCTTCACATCAGAACCATCTAGACACACAGATCCCTTTGTTTATTACTGCAGCTGTAATCAAGCAAAGAGTGAGTGGGTTTGGTGTAATTAAAATGACCCTGTATTTCTACAGAATTGCTCTGGGCGAGCTTGCATCTCGCAAGTTCAGAAGTCCAAAGCCACTAATACTGAATTATATCAGCCTCTGGCAAACATAGCATTTTTCCATTCCACAGCCCACTCTCTTCAACTTTGAAATTAATTGCATTTAATGCTTTATTGAATTTTTCAATTACTGGACACTCCTGGCCAAGGCTCTTCTTTAAATTCTCAGTATGATATCACTCCTTTGTTTTTAAATGAGAAGAAATTGGCACCTACTTGTCTTTTCTCATTGATTTGAATGAGAAGCTGATTTCTAACTACAGTGGAGTTCAAAGCACTTTTAAAAACAGCACTTTGCTCAGTGACTCTAAAACATGGCTGCACTTTGAAGTCAGCCTACAGTTTAGAAAAGTACTGAGGCTTATACTTCATCCTCAAAACTCGTATTCAGTTGGCATGGGGTATAAACAGTCTGGGAATACTTGAATGACATGTGTTGGACATGTGTTAAGGTTTTAGCCTGTCTTAGTTAGGGTTTTACTGCTGTGAACAGACACCGTGACCAAGGCAACTCTTCTAAAGACAACATTTAATTGGGACTGGCTTACAGGTTCAGTGGTTCAGTCCATTATCATCAAGGCAAGAGCATGGCAGCATCCAGGCAGGCATGATGTAGGAAGAACTGAGAGTTCTACATCTCATTCCAAAGGCAAACAGGAGAAGACTGGCTCCCACATCATTAGAATGAAAGTTCTAAAGCCCACACCCACAATGACATACTTTCTCCCACAAGACCACACCCTCTCCAACATGGCCATACCTTTTAATAGTGCCACCTCCTAGACCAACTATATGCAAAACACGATATAGACTCACCAATCTTCGTTATCATCTCCATTATCTGCTTATGGATGTGGTAGGTGATTTAGATAATTGTTTGCTAGTGTCTAACTGCAATAACTTTACAATAACTTTGCATTGTAAAGGAAGCTGATATTAAGTCAGACTTTTGGAGTTTTTGGACCTTCCCATGTGCTATCTTTCAGTTCATAATTACAGGCTCACTTTTCTCTTCCTTTGTTTGGGACTTCTGGTTTATTGAAAGTCCTAAGATTTATTACGCAGTAGTTAATCATTAAGTGACTCAATATTATTTAGCATCCTTTCATGAAGCTAAAGAAAACTGGGAACATTGATTACTACTTCCTTCTAGTACTCTGCAGAATAGTATTATGAATACAAGTCATTCATAACAGACCACATAATCCACATGTGAACAGTCCTTGGGAGTGTTATGTCAGGGATCTGTACAAAGGAAATGCAGTTCTAAACAGAAGACTAACTATGATAACTAGATAATTATTTATTAATTATATTTATAAAAATAAAATTTTAGCCTGTTTGTCTTATAATGCAGATTTTATTACAGTGGATAGACCCTTTAACTATCATGAACATTTGAGGTAAGTTACATTATTATCAGCTGTCTGTCTGTCTGTCCCTCTGCTTACCTGCCTACCTATCTACTATGTACCATCTTTCTTTCACTGTGAATTTAATTATTTCAAGTGTACCATTTTCTGAATATAAACACAAGAAAAATATATTTTCCTATCAGAGACAGTTTAAATGCATATTATTGATGACTCTAATTCTGTAAGCTTTGTAATCTAAAGTATTTGAGTGCTTTAGAAAGGAAGATGGCAATTTTAAATTTTGCTTTGCTATGTAGTGGCTTCAAGGCCACCCTAGATTAGTTAGTGAGGCCATACTTAATGATGATGATGATGATGATGATGATGATGATGATGATGATGATGATATAGTTCAGTAGCAAGGTACATGCTTAGCATGTCTAAGACCATGAGTTCTGTTCTTATTACTACATAAAGCCATGTACATATAATATTAAAGTTGATAAATTTATCATTTAAATGTGCTTACTGAACAAAAAGAACAACTCAAGGCCATCCATTTTATCTTATTATTTTATAAGAAAACTTCCAGGTAGTTCTCAATCCCTTTAATAAACTTCAGGAAAAATTATCTCCAGAATAATAAACATACAATAACATTTTGCATGTGAATTTATTTATTTATTTATTTGTTGGATGAGTCTGTGGTATAGTGGAAACCTTGTTCTTACAATTGGATTAGATGAATAAGCTAAATTACTTTAAAATGCTGAAGTTGTCACTATCATTAAGCAGAGAACAGAAGAATTTTCTCTGGAGATTGCAACTTTACTTTTACACGAGTCCTTTTCCATCCGAGAATTCTCTAACTCACAATTGTGTCAAAAAAAAAAATGTTACTAGGAGTTTTTATAAATAGATAGCTTGGAATTTAATTTTTATCCCAAGATAAATGAAGATTCTCATGTTACAAGAAACAATACAGAGATCTGATGAATTGCCATCCAGTTTCTCCCAATAAGACAACTTGTATACTGTAATAGAATGCTGCAGACAGGAAATTGCTACCAATATATTCTTCACTATTTTCAAATTGCTGCTCTTTTCAAGCTTTTAGAATATGCACAACAGTGTTTGTGTTCATGTTTTCTTTTCGGAGGTAAAGTACTCATGTGGGCAAATTTGAGCTTCTCCTTTTCTCTCTGAAATACCATCTTAGACCATAACAGAGCATCTGTCAGACTGACATTCAGACCTTTCAAAGAGCTGTCTAGGTTTTTTGTTTGTTTGTTTGTTTGATTTTGGTGTACTTGACAATCAATATATTAGATTTGTTCCAAATTATTGTAAATATTAGTCATCTTACCAGGATTATTGCAGTGTCTGCTGATGTTCTCATTTGGGTCTCCCTGATGGTGAACAGTTAAAAATATATTTCCAGGTGTCTATCTCCATTCTGCATGAAATGTCTTTTCACATATTGGTCCATTGTCTAACTGTGTCACTTTTACATTTTTAAAAAATGCTTTATGTTTATAGTTTACTGACTATTGATACACCCTTTGCTAGTTTTTACTTTACAGTATTTCATAGTTTGTTGAAGGTAGTATATTTTAATCATCTAACTTATAAAATTAAATTTTAAGTAGCCTTTACACTCAGACATTCTGTAATGGTGACAAAGTGTCCAGATGATCATGAGCATCATGAACTGATGCAGTAAGTATTGAGTGCTGTCTATGTGAGCCATGTTTATTCTAGCCCTCAATTACAAAAACACTGGGTAGAAGGTTGGTGCTTTGTTGATTCTGTGATTTGATTCCCTAGTTCTCAGATCCTTACATTCTTTTAAAAAAAATAGATAATCCTAGACGTAAACCTTCATCTTTCCCTTGCTGGCTTTCTGAGAGTTAATTCTGCCAGTGGACAGAATTAATGATCAATGAGATTAAGCTGAGATTTATGAAATACCATGACCCAATTCATCATTGTTTACGCTAGTTTTACTCACTTGGAGAACATGATAGTAGATGTTTGTTAAATTATTAATTTGATATTTAATGCAAAGTGTTTTTAAAACTATAGGTTAGCATGCAATGGGAAGAATGTGGAGAAATCTATATGCCCTTAACTCATTGCACAAAGTCATAACACCTTGCATTAATGCAGTGATTGTTGTATTGTAATTAGGATATTGCCACTGAGAAGTATCTTTATTTTAATCAAAATTCAACAGCCTTTTTATATGTTGGTTTTATGCTGTGGATTCAAAGCACAGGAGTATTCCATCGAAAGGATAATTGCTCACAGCTAGTCTTAGCTAGCTTCCTCTTTCTTTGCCTGCAACTACTGGCAACCTGAAATTGTTTTAAGTCTTTAATTATGTCATTTCAAGAATATGCTATGAGTAAAATTATGTAGTTTGTAACATTTTTATATTGAACATTTTTCTGACTGATATTGCATTGTTGGCAATTTATGAATATTACAGATAAATATATGTTTATGTGTGTTGCTTGGTTTGGCTTTGTTTTTTATGTTGCGTTTCTGAGAATTTTGTAAAATCCATTTTATTTTTATTCTTCTCTAACGCCTACCAGATACTCCTCTACCTCTTAAACCATGCAACTTCATGATTTTTTTCTTTCTCTTAAAAGAATAAAACAATCTATAAAATATATGCAGTACAATTTGTGTGTGCCTACTATTGCTAAACATGGATTCTGCTCTAAAATGTGTTTGATATATACAATGTAATTCTATTGAAAATTATTTTTCCATATTTTAGTAGCTGTCATTTACAAATATTTACTTGGCTAAGATGGAAATTTGTGCTTATTTTCCTTTCTGAATGTTGGGATTATGTCTAGTTTGAGCTTATGCAGATCTTGTGCACAATATTATGGTTTCTGAGAACCCTCATCGATGCAGCTTCATCTCATAATAGATAATAATTAACACAGAGATCCACAACTGGGAAATATGCTAAGAGTGAGTAACTATGGAACACTTATCCCTAAATGAGATGTCTTTATCACATCTCTTCTTTGTGGCTCAAGGATTTATGAGGAAGAGGATTTAAAAAGATTGTCAGAGTGACAGATAATGGCCAACTTCAATGTAATAGCATTTTTCTAGATACAGAAAGGCTTATATACATATGAAATAACATGTTTTCACATATTTATTATCATGATTGTTTTAGTTAGCTTTCATTATATTGACCTGTGCTCTTTATGCTCATAATTATTTATGGGCCTTTAATGTAAGAGATGTTGGATTTTGTTAATACTTTTTCTACATTTATAAAGGTGGTCCTGTGGTTTCTCTCTTTCAGTCTATTTGCATGAATTATTATATTTATTAATTTTATACATCAAAATGCCCTAGGCTTGATGTAATGTAGACAACTTGAAAATGGTAAATAATATTCTTAATGTGTACTTGAGTTTAAAGTGCAAATATTTTATGAAAAATTCCATTTGTGCTCATAAAGGAATGGGCTTGTAATTATCTTTTGTTTCATTTTTACATAGTTTATATATTAGGGTAATGTTGGCTTTGTAAAGTATTTTCAATACATTCTTTTCATTTCTCTTTAATGAAATAGTCTTAAGGGTACTGGTATTATTTTTGGTAGCATTTCATTCATGCAGACCTGGGCTACTTTTATTTAGGAGGCTTTTCTTTACTACTTTAAAATCGTTGCTTATTATACATCCACAGCCAGTATTAATGGACTCAGTAGTGTTTTAAAAGGAGCATATGAAGTTGGATAGTAAAAGTCATGGGAAACTATTGAGAAAGTGAAGAGGTAAAATTGAACAAACTGAATTATATACAAGTATGAAATTATCAAGTAAACTTTAAAATGATGTTATTTCTATATAGAATTAATAGAACAAAAATTATCCTATAAAAATTCAAGTATTCTTAGAGATACAGCATTTCATCAAAATTTTATCAATAAAAATCTATTACGTATACAAGGAAGTGTTCTGATATTTATAGTAAACTCAAGCTTGTTGACATAGAAAGTCAGTACCTTAGTTACAGAATGTTGAATAGCTGAGCTCAGATAGTTTAATGCAGAAATTTCAATAAAGAGAAATAATAACTAGGATTGAGAAATATTGATACAGTGACTTTAGCTCAATGAAAATAGTGAATGACCAATTCTTGTATTGTTTTATTAAATATAATTTTTCTTTTGTGTATGAGTTGTTTATTCATACAGTTAGATTGTTGTATAACTTTGATGTTTCTATTTTAAGAACTATTAGAGAGTGTCTCTGTTGTGTATAACATTTGTTATTTTGTTATAGTCTAAGAAAACTGACACACATGTAAAGCCAAGCAGTTAAATAATTATCAATCCTTGATAATGTAAACTAGTGTGGAGCATCATAATAAAACCTGTGTGCTTGAGTTATTTCCATCATTTATTCTGGCAAACTCAAAAGAAAACACAGCCAAATGATGGACTTGTATCACAAGTACTGAAAATACAATGTAGAAAGCAATAGTAAGAACATAGATCTTAAAAGGATTATAGATGCAACCTGAGTAGTGTTTGCTTATAATCAAAAACCTGAAATGAATAAAGACTAAAGATAAGAAGTATTAAATGACAAGTGTGTGAAAAACAATTGCCAAACAATTAACAAAAGACAGGGAACAATCTGAAATTCAGGAGTTTGGATTGATTTTTCAGATTCTGGGCAGAAGCCATCTGTGTCCTGGAGCTTCTTGACTCCCTGCTCTTGTTAAAAGTTACCTTCTTTAGAAGTTATATTTCTAACAGATCCTCAGACAATTTAGCCAAAAAATAACACAATAAAAAGGTTTTAATATTATTTTATTCACTTAAGATTTCTGTACTGTGGTAAAATTTTTCTTCTTTTGAATCATAGTTCTAAACATAAGCTGTCTTGGGAAGATGTAGAGGAAACACATAGTGGAAACAAGAGTAGGCATATTGGCTGTGTTAGTTGTGGTTCTTTTGCCATCTTTGTGTGCTTAGTACTGGGGAAAAGCACATATCTATTAGGACTGAAAAGTTTCCAAGGTTTCTAGTTCTACTGCTGAAGGTTAGGAACTTCTCCATTAGAATGCCTTCTCAAAACAAGATTAAAAAAGAAATAAAAGAGAAGTTAAGCAAGCATCTTTTAGTGAAAATAGATTTACCCAAAGTTGGAGTTGCATCATGATACACACTACAGAATGAGAGCATGCTTGAACAGTCCAGAAATTTGAAAACCTAAAATAAGGTTTTCATGAAAACAATGTGAGGAAATAAAGCATACCACATGAAAATAGCAAGATAGACAGGATAGGACAAGATCAAATAACTGGCTCTCTTTACTCCTGGATAAATACAGAATTGAAACTGAATCCTTCCCAATAAAATCTGAGCTTTGGCAGGAAAAGCTACCCTCCACCTTATTAGGCCAATCAAGTAAATGATATATAACTGTTTTGTCACTGTAGGATTTTAATTAGTGGTCAGTTAATTAGTCTATTCTTTGTCACATAAGACTGTGGATGGGTGTTTGAAACAAGAGACAGCTATCCACATCATTACTGTGTGAGTTATTTTTAATTTGTTAGGTTAGGGCCAGGAAGGGACAGGTTATCATATTCACTGTACTTTTGGGTCAGCCATAGTCTAACAATTATAGGCCTAAAGCTGCTATTTTGATTCATTTTCAACTTATTAGTGGAGGGAATTTTTGAGACTCTCTTGCTCAAAGACTCTCCTCTGAAGGTATTAAATTGCCTGTTTGAGAATCTCAGGACACCTAACTAACTATATATGATGATGTCAAACACACCAATGTGAGTTAATAAGTGCTGTAAGGGTAACAGCAGTTACACTGACAGCCAACAAAGCTCAAAAATAGCAGGTCATTAAGGGTTTCCTTTTGTCAGCTTGGTTGGTACCATGGCTCTTATCTCTCTACACATCCTGATTATTTAGGTTCATGGAGTCAGAACATGATTAATACTTTTCAGTAACTAGCAAAAAACAAAGTATTCTATTATCAGTGTCAGTTAAGAAGTAGCCACATCATCATAGTAATGATGGGATTTTCCATATTGCAAAAGCAGAATAGTTCTTGCATGTTTCATTTTCTTCTAATATGACAGTTCCATCTTCTCAACAAAGAAAAGGGTTAGTTCACCCAAAGAATAAAGCAGCAGGACTCTAGGTCCGAAGGCACACACTGTGCAACTGTTCGCAGGTACAACCAAGTGTTGACTTCTCTTTCTACATCCACTTTCAGGGCTTAGCTTTGGAACACAGACTCAAGAATCAGTAAAACAACTCAGTAATGCTGATTAAGTGGCCAATTCATCCTTAGCTTCTTGGCTCATTTTATGAAAAATCCTTGCAAGAATTTTTTTTTGGAATTTCCCCAACAAATGAATAAATATCAGGAGAGTTTTGGAGGTATTATCACACAATATAATATCTAAAATGCTTCTGATAACTTTTTTAGGATTCCACAGTCAAGGACTGATGTTTTTATTGCCTCTGTATTTAGCCAAAGTCCCTATTATTTTTTCTGTAATCCTGCAAGCATAGAGGCTTTATTCAACATCTACTTTTATATGTCAGCTTTAGGGAGAGAAATCATCTTAGAAGGTATTAGAGTACTTAGCAAATCCTTTCTCCCATTGGTTCTTCTTAATTTGTTTTTTACTGGGGTTCAGAATTCTTATTTCAAGGCCAGGAGAAGACTCATTGGGTAGAAGTGCTTACTGTTACACCTAACAACCTAAGTTCCACTATGATATCTACAAAGTGGAAAGAGAAAGCCAACTCTTGGAAGTTTTCTTATGACCCCTGCTTGTTCACCACAGCATTCATGTGTATACATACATACATACATACATATATACATACATACATACATACATACAAAAGTGAACTTTTAAACATTGCAATTAAAATCTTGCTCCAACAGCATTTCAAAGTTCTAGACCTTGAGTTGTCAAACTTGTCAAGCTTGTCTATTCATGTAACAAGTCTCTTGTTTCTTTTTGTTGGTAGTTCAGTTGCTACAGTTTCAGAGCAGAAGGCCAATCTCTTAAAAAGTCTAAATAAGGCATACTTGATTATTGGTTCCAATATATCATTCAAATGACAAGTAGAGCTGAGAGCAGATAAAGAGACTTAAGCAAAATGGCCATACCAAGAGGAAGAGTTAAATGATTCACTGGCTCTATATCTGTTTCTAAGAGTTTAACAAGCACTTTTGTTGTTTTACAGGAAATGAAAATGGAGTAGAGGGTAGACATATGTGTAGCTGATAGAGCAAGGATTTATATTAGGCCAATCAACTCATTATTACTTTACCTTTGATTCAGCAAGGGGTTCTGGGAATTTGCTATTGATGTCATGACTTGAAGGAAACAATGTGGTTCATGAAAGATGACAGCTTCTGCTCTGGAGCACAGCCTTATTATGGCATGTATGCTAGTTGCTCGGGATTGTGTGTTATTTGGTTGTTTGGGAGTGATTTCTCTCTTTTGTCATAAACACACTTATTGGCCAGTTCTATCTTTTTTGGAATCCAAATGCAAGTTAAGAAAAAAAGTGATTCAGTGGATAAATAAGTCAGAGTCAAAAACCAAAGCAAAGTAGAGAGATAGATGGAGTAGTTAGGTGGTCCAATGATTGCTTCTGTTCTTCAGTACATGATAAGTGAAAGGGTTCTGCCATCAGAACAGATTCAACTCTCATAAAGACTATCCTCTAAGGATGAAATGAAATCTGTTAAGGCACACCCTTTCTGTGTATTTCACACTTCAGTCTTAAGGTACAGCCTGTCAAGAAACAAGATTAAATCTGGAAGCTTTAGAAGGTCTCCAATAAATTGTTCTTCAAGGCACAGTGGGTTCTCTGGGAAAAGAGACATTGATTTTCTTTGTGAAAGTAAAATAGGAGTATCAGCACTTGAGGTCTTGCCACAATTGATAGGAAAGAAAGGAGAAGAAAATAATTACGTTCCATAAGACCTAAGCCTGCATAGTGACAAATGGGAGTGAAATGATTGTGTAAAACTGGAAACCATTTTTCCAAATGCAGTCTTTTATAATTCATATTTCAAAATACAGTCAGTAGAAATCCTCAGTTCCTGTCTATGAATAAGTTTGTTCTTGGGCAAGGTGGGTAGGGTTTCCCAAAAAGCTACGAAAGGGCTATGGAATAAAGGAGCCTACCAACAAGATTTTGAAACTGAGTCAGAGCTTCAGTCATTTATCCAGATTTGTCAATATCTATACAGATAAAAATGACTAGGAATAGCCTCAGTGAGGAGGGCCTCAAGAATAAATTTCAAGTCACCAAACACTATTCAAGTTTATGTTCTTGAAATAGGCCCAATGATCATGAATTTGTGATGTAGTTCATATGGATGTTTCTAGAGAAACATTGAAACTTAAGTGATTAAATTGCTTGGCAATAAGTAGTGGAAAAAATTTTTGAGTTTTGTAACCTTTATTCACTAGAGGTATTTAGCTCTTTGGGGCCAATTATGACCTATAAAATATGTATTGTACCTGTAACATTGTTATTTTAAAAACTGAATTTTTAATTAGAAGAGAAAGCAGTATATGAAAGCAACCTCCAAGGCCTTCTCTTTGGAATAACACCATACGATCTCACCCACATGTTACTTAAAACTCTATTCAAGGTTTTGTAGCACTGGTCAGTGACTTGTGAAATAAAGGAGCTTTCATAAAACTCTGAAATGTTACTGTACAGGTAAACTGTTGGACCTCACAGAAAAATCAAACAGGTAATGATTTTATTGATCTAATACTACACCTGAGAAAGTAGAGCAAAGATCTAAAGCAACAAAATATGAAGCTTTTGGTAAAATTAAGTGTAAAAACTGGAAGGCTTTTATGTTTTCTGCCTTAAGTAGGTTGTGTCTGAAACAGTATCCTTCTAAAATTTATGAATTATTGCAGAACAAAACAGTTCCTCAGATAGACACACTTTCCATGGTGACTTCAGTGGGAGTTAATAGATCTGTTTATTCCTATTTAAATTACTAATCTATTTATTACACATTCTAGTGCATGTGTGTGTGGGGGGGTGTTAAATGATATAGAGTGCCTAAGAAAGTCTAAAGAGACCAGGAGTTTTCAGAGGTTCAAATGTTGGCTGATAGAAATATACATGCATATAAACAAACTGCAGGAAATAGCTGAAGGAGCTCCAATGCCATAGATTTGGGCACAGAGCCAGATGAGATGTATAAACTCTAGAAGTGAAATGGCAGGACAGGGGTAGATACTGGGGTAGAAAAATTAATGGATGCAAGGATGGCAGGCCCAGATCCAGATGATTGAGCCGGATTGGTAGGTGGTAGTTGAGTAGGTCACCTGGACATCAAGGAAGGAGCCACAATAAAACACATGTTCCACTATGTTCATAGCAGCCATATTTATAATAGCCAGAAGCTGGAAACAACCCAGATGTCCCTCCACCTAGAAATGCACGAGAGTCACTTAGCAGCAACCATAGGGTTGAGTGTGAGGTCCCAGATGGAGGACTTGGAGAAGGGACTGAAGGAGCTGAGGGAGTTTGCAGCCCCAGGGAGGGAGCAACAGTGGCAACTGGCATGACCCCTTGATACTCCTGGAAACTGATCCACCAACCAAAGAATACACATGGAGAGACCCATGGTGCTGGCCACATAAGCGGCAGAGGACGGTCTTGTTAGACATCAGGGGGAGCAGAGGCTCTTGGGCCTGAGGACGTTAGATCCCCCAGTATAGGAGAATGTCAAGGAGGAAAGAGGAGAGTGGATGGGTGGTTGGTTGCAGGAATACCCCCATAGAGGCAGGGGAGGGGGAGGGAATAGGGATGTCAAAGGGGAGATCTGGAAAGGGGAAAACATTTGAAATGTAAATAAAGTAGGAAAAAAAAGAACAGTGTGATGTTCTCTCTGTGTTGGCGGTTGATATACACTACATGGAGTCAACTGCTTAATTACATGTTATTACTATCCCAGTGTTAGGTGTCAGCTTCATTATGCGATCCAGGTGAGAGAGCTCTGCCCTTTTATTAGTTTATTTTTTCTAATAAGTTCTTGGGCATAGTTTTCTTTATATGATTTCAATATCTCACATGATTCTACAGTCTCAATTCACCCTGATAAATATATAGGGTATCATATTTTTCACTTCCAGTGACAAGTCATTTATCATTCTGCTTCATGTGTGACAGGTGATGCTCCCCTTATCTATCCTGGTATACAGTCATCCTGCATTCTCAAAATAGTCAAAAGTTGATTTAGTTGGGGTTATCTAGAGAAACAGAATTGATAGAATAACTGTATATGCTTTAAGAGTGTGCCTTAAGGGAGCAGTCCAGCTAGACTAAAAAACAATGGCTAACCCTGAAGAAAAACCCAATAGTTTAATAGATATTTAATATATAAAACAGACTATCTCAGCTGGTTTTCAGTATTTCTGAATTCCAAAGAAGTAGGCTTTAATGCTAGTTAAAAAGTATGTCAACAACAGGATATATGATCTTGCCAGTAAGAATTAGGGCAAGCAGGCAAAATGCAAAACCTTCTTTCTTACCTGTCATTCAAATGCTTCAGTCAAGAAAAAATGTTCACAGTTGTAGTCAGCTGCTTGGGTTTTTCATTGATTCCAGATGTCGTCAGGTTGACAACCAAGAAAAGCCAGCACAAAGGCTTCTTGTAAAATAGTCTCAGTGCACAGTATAGCATAAGGAACAACTGTCTTACTAAATATAGATAGCATATGCCAATAACAGCCTGGTTTCTACATTACCATTAGAATGTTTATACTACATGGACACAAACATATAGTAACCAAATGTCTAAATTAACTCTAAGTTAATAATTAATTGAGAGATAGGGCCCTGAAGGGGAAGAGCTGGATTTCAAGTCCGAAGACGGGCTTCATTAGGAGAGAAATAGACATCATTATAGCACTATGGGGACACTGAAAGAAATGGCTTTCAAGTCCTCCTGCTAAGGGGAATTGGTTGCTAATTCTTAAAAGTTTCTAAAGAAGGCAGGCATGCTTCATACCACATGTTTTAGCCATGCAGTCCCTGGCCTACTTAACAAAGAACACAGAGGCATTATGTGAGGGGAAGATCTATAAGATCCCAGCTGAGGATGGTTTAGTAGTTGTTGTTGTTATTGTTGTTGGCTTTTTTGTTTTTGTTTTTATCATCTATCTCTCCTAGGTAGGGTATGGGAATGGGGAATGGTAGGGACGCTGGGCTTGCTTTTCCTGTTGAGGTCTGTGTCAAAGGTCACAAGAGGCAACCACTATCAGTGATCTGTCTTAGGGACTTGAGCTGATTTCTTCCTTGCTATTGCAGCTAGTCTCTTAGGGGAGCTGTGTCCTGAGGTGTCTGGTCTGTGATTGAATAACATCCACAGTAGTGAAGTATAGATCCATAAATGGTTTTATTTTGTCAGGAGTATTGGATAGAAGTTATCCATCCAAAACATGGAGTAGAAGATACTGAGTGGAAATCATTTTTATTAAACCTGTTAGCAATGTTGTGTGAGATATATACACATATAAATGTGTATGCACAGATAATCAGGAAGTAACCAAGGTTACACCATTTTGTCCTGACTCAACTTTGCAATTGCGTAGACAGCTCTCAGCCCTCTATACTCACAACAGACATATTTACCTTGACAGTACATCTGAAATTTCTGTGGCCTTGACCATGGCCTACATATTAATTAAAGTAATTAATGTAAACTAAAATAGCTGAAAAAGCTCTAAGTGAAAAAGTAATTGTCAAGCTATGCCTGAAATAATTACTAGGCTCTGCACAGAATGAATATTTCAAGGTCACTATGACCCTCACCTAATTTTATTGTGTGTTATGGTCTTTGTGATCTTTGCCTTTAAAAATTATGGTAGTCCTGGGCTTCAGCCCAAAGAAGCTTTGAGGCATGAACCCACTCTTGATTCTAATAATGGACTTCTGCTAATAATAGACCTGCATACTTTTAATTAACTACATCTGCATGGTTCTCTTTCTCATGTGGATGATTACATTAGGATCTTTTATCCTATACATGTTAGTGTGTTACATATTCTACAAAACTGTAAAGTAATGCAGTGTAGTAGAGACGACAGGCCCATTGTTCCATTTCCTTCTCTCCCTAATCATCTATGGACCCATTCCTTTCACACAGTATTCTAAAGAGAGGCTCCCTCTTTGGTGTAAGAAGTAATTTGCAGAAAGGTGTTGTGTTTCAAAAGAAAATTGAGACACCACCAGTGAAGTTCAGGTGGACTTTCAAAGAAACGCTAGGAAAAATGGCCTTGTTGTGTCCCGCCCAGGTCCCATATGAATCCTCGGCATCACCAATGTACCAAGAGGGACTTCTGAGGCAAAACTCTCCTTTACTTATGTTATCAGAGAATTCAAGGTCCCCTATTGGGATTCTTAGTTTTGTTAATATAAGAAATTAAGAACGTACTCAAAATAAAATTTGGGGACAATTTTATTAGGGTTTAAGAGAAAAACTCCAGAACAGGAAGCTGTAAATCTTAGTAGTTGCCAGAGGAGAAAGACAGAAAAAAAAAATAAGAACAAAACATGCTCCTTGAATTCAGCCAGCATGGAGGTCAACCACATAATGGGTAAGTAGCCACATGATGGGGAGGGGTGGTGTCTAGTAATTAAAGCCCAGAGCATTATCAAAACCATGCTTAGAAAAGAGATGAAAGAAGAAAAATGAAAAATGTTGCACTTCTCATTACTTTAGAAATGTTGGCTGACTTAAAACCTGTATGGGCTGGGCTCTGTAAATGAGTACCAAAGCAGGCAAGAATTCTGGGGAGGAAAAAATACATCATCTCATTAAAGAGGTGTCTTAGTTAAGATTTTGTTGCTGTAAAGAGACACCAAGCCCAAGGCAAATCTTTTAAGGAAAACATTTAATTGGGGCTGGTTTACAGTTTCAGAGATTTAATTCATTACTGTCATGGCTGGAAGCATGGAGATGGGCAGGCTGACTTTGTGGTGAAGAAGGAGCTGTGAGTTCTACATCTGGATGAGCAGGCAGCTGGAAGAGAACAGACTTGAGCTTCTGAACCTTCAAAGCCTACCCCTAGTTGACATACTTAGACATACTTCTTTCAACAAGGATGTACCTACTCCAAGAAAGCCTTGTTTCCTAATACTGCCACTCCCTAGGGACCTATGGGGGCCATTTTTATTCAAATTACTGCAAGGGATAATTATTCTTATTTACTTGGCCTGAAAAGGTAGACTTCTCTTCTTGAGCCTTCCCCCATCCTGGTTACTGACTAGGTCAACTAGAATGTTAGGTTTCCACATAGGCCAGAGATTCCACTCTAATAACCAGAAGGACAGAGATTTCTCAAGAGCCTTTTTACTACCATTGTTACGTTTTCTTTATGTCTTACTTTTAATAAACCACTTACTTTTATTAAATCTGTCTCTTGGTTTTCACTGAAGTAGAGAATGATATGAATCATAGGTTCTAATAACAGAAGAATAAAAATCTTATTCCATGAATCAAAACAAAGAAAACAACAAACCAACCACTCCCCAAAAAACTACTTTAAACTTTGAACATTATCTTGTTTTCTTCTCCCTGGTAGAATTGGACAGCACAGTTCACATTACTCTCGTACTTCAGTCACATTGTAGATTCTGAAGTGATAGCTATCATGAACATAATTAAATATTACCCATACTAACTTATTAAGTTAGATAGTATTTGTCATGGAAAGAAAGTAGACTGAGTTAATGTCAAGGAAGAACTCATATTTTATAAGGAAATTTATGATACCTTTTTCTAATCTACAGGTGGAAAGGGAAGATTTTTTATTATAGATAAGAGAGAAGAGTCAAGGGCCTTTGGGGAAGTCAAAGCAGCCATGGCTGCCTCGCTGGGGCAAAAAGGGGACAGACTGGCAAGCACTAGGGCTATCTCTCTACAGATCAGGGAGAAGAGTTGGAGGACAGAGTAAGCCTCATAGGTTATAAAGAAAAAACAAAACAAAACAAACAAACAACAAAAACAGTGGTTGTAGGGTTAGAGCAGGAAATCCTGTCAACCAGACCAGCCTGGGAGTACAGGGCAGGGGGAAGGGTAGTTTACAGTTCAAGTAGGCCTAGTAGATCTGTGTGTCACATAGGTACATGTCTGTTAGGATAAAATGAGCCTGGAGATTAGCATGGGTTTTGGTACTGGGTCAACATGGAAGTAGCTCTTCCTGGCAGACAGAAACTTATTTCACAGGCTCCTGAGGAATGATGGAAATTAGGCTTTTTCTGTCCACTAGCTGTCCTTCTGGCGTAGGCACTAACTTCTGGAGTTTGGAACCTAAAAGTAAGGTGGAGAAATGCCTTCCAGAGCTTAGAGTTATCAAGACAATTAAGATGGCAAGAAATTTAACTTTTCATAGCTACTTTCCATCGAAAAACAAGTTTAAAGCCTATTATAGAAAATAGTTACAATTGCTTAAATGTGCTATAAATTACAATACCAGACATACCAAAATTTATAAATGTTAGCTTAGGATTTTGTCCTAAGAAAAGAATGTGGTCCTGTGTATATGTGCATGGAGATTAGAGAACAACCTGTAAGAGTTATTGATTTTCTTCTTTCAACATGTGGATCCTAAAGATTGAAATCAACTTTGTAGGACTGGCAACAAACATCTGCTGATGTAAAAACTGTATTCTCATCTTAAGAGATAGTTTATTATGAAGCCATTTTCAGTGACTATGGCCCAGGAAGACAGCTGTTTTTGTTTTGTTTTGTTTTGTTTTGTTTTGATTTTCAAGACAGGGTTTCTCTGTGTAGCCTTGGCTGTCCTGGAACTCACTCTTTAGACCACGCTGGCCTTGAACTCATAAATCTGCCTACCTCTGCCTCCTGAATGCTGGAATTAAAGGTGTGTGCCACCACTGCCTAGCAGGAACACAGATGTTGATTGCCCAAAATGCCATGTTTTAATGGAGAAGCAGTTTCATGTACTTTTCAATTTTACAGAAGAAAGAAAACCATAAATCAAGGCAAGTTTAAAATACATTGGTGTATGCAATCAAGAGGGGGCACAATGAGAATGTGGAGCTAGTCAATAGGCCTATCTAATACTATCTTATACTATCTAATACTATCTAATACTATCTAATACTATCTAATGACATTCCTAACTCTTAGATGGGTGATGCTAGTGTTCTATTAAGTTAATAGCTTTTAAAAGGTTGTTTAATTTATTATCACAAGATATTAGTTCTACTGTAATAGCTTCTAAGAGGCTTTTGCCAGTTATCACAAGGTGTTAGTTCAAATAAAAACTGGAGGCAAGGAACGGCTGTTCTAGAGGGCTAACTCTAGCCAAAAATAAAGTAATTAGCATCTGAATCCATAAAATTCCAGTTTCCACAGTGTTGAAATTCCAAATAAGCCCATTCGCCTCTGCAAACCCTGAAACTCCTTCAGGAATTTGTTGGTTAACAGCCAGACACAGGTTCTTTCCAGGAAATTTTTGTTCCTGCTCCTCCACCATCTGAGCCATCTCCCAGCCCTTAAAAACATTTTAGCATGTATTTTTCATTAACAAACATTTAATCAAAATCAATTAGCTCGTCAGTAGAATAAAAGTGATATAATCTACGTTGAGTTACCTATTAGGCTTATGTTCTTTTCTCTCATCTATGTATGTACACGGGTAATGGAATTTCTATCAAGCTGATCATTTCCCACTGCTTTGGTTTGCAGAGAAAGTGTTTTTCTTGGTTCATCAGATTGTAAGACAGGTTGGTTTTATGATCTAAACTGATAGTTAAGTCACCCTATACCTTATAACTCAAGTCACATTGGGTGGAGTACTTGTGGGGCTTGTATGAATCCTGCCTTTTTGACTCTTTTGTTATTTTCCTGTTTGAACTGGCCTTGCAATCTCATACTGTTTAAGTTCACTTGGCTGTCAATTCTTATTGCATTTAATGCAGAGAATTGTAGCCCTCTTCTTTGTACTTCTATTGTGTCTGCCTTGTATATCAAAGACTCTTTAAGGTTCTGTTAAGACAAAAGGCTCCTTTCTGTGCTTTGAAAAGAAAAGGAGAAATTTTTGTAGCTTTGAAATGTGGAATGTTTTTAATCTTTCCTCATTCTTTTTAAGTGGAAATAGTCAGCTGAGAGTAAAATTTGAACTACACAGAATTATACAACCAGCACCTCCAAATTTTAAAAGCAAATATAATAACCTTTCCTTTAAAATCAACATTTTCAATCAGTTGTACCATTTAACACCCAACTGTGTTCAGTATCTGCAGAGACGGGTATGTTTAATCTGAGATACCAAGAACACAAGTGTCTTAG
Organism: Rhynchomys soricoides; assembly: GCA_019843965.1. NCBI lineage: Eukaryota > Metazoa > Chordata > Mammalia > Rodentia > Muridae > Rhynchomys > Rhynchomys soricoides. The sequence continues at coordinate 806,610 of JADRCH010000314.1, read as the reverse complement.
AAGACTGTGCTTGATGATATCTGACAGATTGTCTGAACCCACTGGAGCATTGGTGCTGAGGGCTTTACAGGGCTCCATTCCTTAGCTATAGACAGAATTGCACTGACCAGAAGGTAATTTCAGTTTGGTAAAGTGGTTTTGTTTATCACACTGTTTAAGATTGATTTCTTTCACAATTTTTTTTTGAGACAAATTTGAAGCAAGCTGTAATTAAATACTAGCCAAGATGATGGACTTTGGGTTTCCATAAAATGCAATGAGTCATTTTTTGCTGAGGCTTATTGTGGCCCACACATATGATTGCATATTTCCCACCAGATCCAATCAGGGGCAAGTGTGTATCTTGACATGCTCCCTGCCTCTGTATCTCCTGCCTATGCTCAATCAGGAACAAGCACATAGCCTGATGTATTTACTGTCATCCTATCTCTCCCTCTATGTGATCATGCAGTTCAACCGGGTCAAACAAACTTCTTTAGGGAGTAGAAACCTGGGGCTTGTTATGACACATGGACAACAGCCACTAGCATCTCAGGAAGTATCTGTCCTTTGGCAAGGGGCATGTAGGTTAGAGGAATTTTTGTTTTATAGATCATTTAGACTCCGCAATTAAAACTAAAAATATAACTTTAGTTCTCACAGTTAGTCTCAAGTTTGGCACAGGCTAAAATATTCTGATATTTCCAATTGTGTGAAGAGATCCTGAGGACTTCTCTTCCTGCCCAGCAACCCATCATTTTGATCTTTAAAAACTAATTATTATCGTTTTGTATGGATGTGAATGTGTCAAAGAATGACTTCAGAGGTCACAGGACAATTCTTGGGGTTTGTGCTCTCCATCTACCACGTGAGTCCTGGGGATCAATTCAGGCTTGACGACCATCATTTACCTACTAAGCCATCTTAGTAGCATGTCTTCAATTTGGTTCTAAACTAGTATGGGAGATTCAGAGATGGTTGACAAATAGCATTGGGAGTAATTACCAATAACCCTGAAAATTCAAGTGTCTTTATTGAAGTAAAATACAATTCATGCCAAATCAGTAAATCCCTATACTGCATCTTGAGTTTCTGGCTGAGCCTAGACAGCTGTCCCACAACAGAGACTATCAAACTCAAGGGATTTTGAAGGTTCCCTCTTGCAGTGTTACAATGAAGTCAGAGAAGAAAGGCCACAAACTGACATGTCATGAAATGTTAAAAGTACATTTAGTGTCAAAAAGAGAGAGACCAATTACAAGTATAATATCTTGGTAATGCAGTAATTTGATTCTGATCAGAAGGGTACACTACTCACAAAAACAGAAGAAAAGCACAACGGGATGGGAAGTGAACACTAGGACAGGAAATACACACCAGAAAAGGAAGTAGTACAAATCAGGACAGGAAGTACAAATCAGGATGGGAAGTCAAACCAAAAAAGGAAGTATACACCAGGATGGGAAGTACACACTAAGAAGAAAAGTACACTCCAGGATGGGACATACAAATCAGGACAGGAAGTATAAATCTAGATGGGAAGTGCACACCAGAATAAGAAGTGCACATCAGGATGGGAACTACACACCAGGACAGAAAGTTCTCACCAGGATGGGAAGTGCATACTAGGATAGAAAGTACATATGAGCATGGGAAATACACATTAGGACAGAAAGTGCACATCTGACACCAGGACAAGCAGTGCATACCAAGGTGTAAAGTACACACCAGCACAGGAAATGTATACCAGGACAGGAAGTGCACACTAGGACAGGAAGTACACAGAAGTATGGGAAATAAACACTAGGACAAAAATGTACACCCCATGAGACAATGTAGAACAGGATAGAATGTGCACACTGGCACAGGAAGTACACACTGGGCCAAGAAATTCACTTGGATTTTATTTTAAGGCAGGTGATGATTGTCTTACCATTGGCTAGGTATTGACCTCAACATGTTTTGTGAATGGCTAATTTAAAAAATCAGCACAAAGGAAACAGATGAAAGTGGAAAGGGTAGGCATTTTATATCACCTATGTTCAGATTATGTAACAGCGACTTTGTGTAAACAAAAGTTTTAATGGGTATGTGAGGATGAGGTGATTAAGATATTTGCATGAAGGTTTTACAGTGTGGGGGAGATAAAAAGATTTGCATAAATATCTTTCATGGTAGGGGTAAAAAGATGTCAATTCTTTGTCTTAAAAAATGTTTTATGGTGTTTGACCTAAGTCTAATATTTGATGTTTATTCCATGAAAGAATAATAAAAAGGAATTGGTAATAGTCTGTGATGAAATTGATTGGCAAGTTCAGCTGTTACGTGAAAGAGAGGATGGATTTATTTACAGTTTTGCCAGGGACAGTAGAAAGAAGAATTCTTTTGATCTTTTGTGCAATAGTATTACAATTTAGAGAAAATACGAAATACAAGCTAAGAAATATGCACGTGTCCACTGATTGGGTCAAACTGTAGGGTCAGTTTGCAGCCCTTTCCTGGGGTAGCTTTCTGGCATCATGACTTTAAGACATTTCCATTCCCAGCATGAGTGTGCCTGGATAAATTTTCATCCTTTAGAATTTACATTTACACAAGCACATGCATTTTATTTTTAAGGTGGAACCAGAAACTATTTTTCCTCTCCTGAATCTTTTATAGTAGATATCATTTGAAGCTTCAAATATCTTAATTATATTACTTATGATGAGACTGTATCTCATATCTGAATAAAAAAACCAAGCCCCTAAAATCTGAATCCTACTAAGAATTTGGCATAAACATTCTGTGTAGGTTTTATTTATTTATTTATTTATTTATTTATTTATTTATTTATATTAATTACTATACAGCTTACATCAGCCTTGAATTCATGACAACTTCCTGCCTTGTCCTGCCGTGATTGGTAATACAAGTAGATATTGATAGAAATGGCCCTAGACCTCTGTTCCTTAATCATGAAAAGCTCATGGCATTAGTAAAGTTAACGCTATGTTTTTCTGAGAATAAATACTCTTAAAATTGTATTGGAATCTATGGGGTGTTCCTCAAGAGTCACTGTCACATTATCTGGGAATTCAGGTTTTCTACTTAGAGTTCTTGATTTTGTTAATAAACAAATTTAAGAATGGTCGTTGCTCTTCCTGTTCCTCCAGAATCCTATTCAAAAGACCCTTACCTATGCCTATAATTTAAAGCACACTTCCTATTTTATCCTCTAGGGACTTAAAAGGGAGAGTAAGGGCAAGTTTATTTGAGTGTAAAAGAAAATCCCCAGGGTAGAAAGGTGTAAACCTTTCTAGCTACTCAGAGAAGAATGAAGAAGAAATGGGAAGAAAAGCCATGCTATTTAAGTTAAACTGGCTTGAAGGTCAGGGCACAAGGCAGACAGTCAGATGGTAGGGAGAGGGGCTTTAGAGATAGAAGAAAGAAGTCCAATGTTTCAGGAAAAGTACACTTAGCTTTGAACACCATCTTAAAGGAAAGAAGAAAAAGAAACTATCAGAAACATAGACAGCCAGAGCCTTGGACCCTGTAGCAGCTGTACTTCAGGGTGGTGACTCAGGAAAGAAAAATTCTTCATGTCTTTTTAATGTGACTAAAGGTGGATATGACTTTTTAAAAAATGGTCACTTAGCTAGGTGATGGACCAGTCCAGTTAGATTAACATTAGCTTCAAATCTCAGGTCTCCATCCAGGCAAGAGAAGTAGCTTTCAATCTGGACCACCAGAGAATCTGGTCGCAGCCACTGTTAACAATGTTCTTAAAAATATATGAGAATTCACAGGAACTTCTTTTCCTGAAAAAAAAAATATATATATGTATATACATATAGATATATATAAACTTTTTCAATTTAGTTGGGTAATGAGTCTCAAGTAGCTTTATCTTATAAGATTTTTTTTTTTTAACCAATCTGAATTGCATTGTGCTTTTCTTGAGTATTATAAGGTGGTTTCAGATAATTTTGCTACTGTTCATCAAGGGCAAACATTTTGGAAGACTATTTGAAAAGGAAGAGTCAATAAAACTGTCAAAATTACAAACTTTACTATGAAAGTTATGAGTTATTAAATGATTTGAAATATTAAGACATCAAACATATGCTTAGTGGTGCTTGATATCCAAGCTTGCAGGCAGTCTGCTCCTTGGGATTGTCTGCTGAAGATATCTGGGTAACTTTGTATGTTTAATGATCAATAAGTGCAAAGATGCTCTACTCTGCTGGAGCATTGCACAGGTCAGGGAGTCTAGCTGCTGTGAAATTTAGTACAAAGTTCAATAGAAAGACGGCTTCATTTTCAACACAGTTTGATCTCCTTTATTTCCTTCCATTTATGGAGTTCTGAGAATGTGCCAATGTCACTCCTTATTACAAAAAGGTGTTACGACCGCACAGAAATGAAAATTGACTGGGTGAGTCTGTTACTGGGTTCAAACTGAGCAGAATGAAGAGAAACACTTGCTTTTCTGTACAAAGTCCCCCCTCACCTCTTAGTGGCTGTAGATTTATTTGAAGCAGTATATTTGAATCCTTGTTAAAACAAAAATATTTAAATAAATATCTGTGCACACACACACACACACACACACACACACATACACACACACAGATATACACAGAAAACTCTCCACCACACCTCCCCAAGTAAAACCTGAAATTTGCATTTTGTTCCTACTATTCTGTAGCTGAATAATTTTGTGTGAACTGCTTAACCTTTCCAGCAGAGCAAACTGACCTATACATTGAAACTACATCATCTGTGAGGTCTGTCCCAGGTTTAGAATTTTTGAGTTATTACATTGCTGGAGGTTGGAGACCATTGAACTCAAATGGATTTATTTTCCAAGCGTAAAGGCTGTATTAGCAGGACTACTCAGAAAAGCAGAATGGCATCACCCATATCCAACAAAACATATTTAATAGAGGGCAGAGGCATAGAGGTTCTGAAAGGATGAGCCAGCTACAGGGGCAGCACCACTGGGGCTTGGAGCTTTGAAGGCACCCTATTTTGCATGTAGCACTAAGAGGGTGAGCAAAGAGAAGCAAGAATGGGAAATTTGCAGCCAGCTACACCCACAACTAGAAAAGAAGAAAAGTATTTTCTGTTCTTTCTTCATTTTCTCTCTCTCTCTCTAGGGTTTTCCTTTAGCTATAAGAAGCCTGCTATCTAGTAGTATAGAAATGGGAATTGCCTCCCAGACTAGATTAGAGATTAGCCAATATTGTGGAAAACTGCATAAACGTTGGTATGAAGTTTGGTCTGCATGTGGAGCTCAAGGTAGCTCTTAAATAGCATACACAGGTCCTGGGTTCAATAGTTACCCCACAAAAACAAACAAAATAAAATGTATGATATCCAGTTTTCCCCAGTATATCCAACAATTACTGCTGTGAGTGCTGAGGTCTGAATTATTTAATGTCCTGGGATCATTGTGAATCTGCCCTGATAAAATCAACTATCAAAAGAAACAAAGAATTCCACCATGAGTGGGACTATGAGATTTGGTGCACGCCACAGCATTTTGTGCTAATATGAACTGCTTTCTGTCAATATAATCTCCAATAAACCAAATGAATATAAAAACATAATTATGCATCGCTAATAAAAAAGAAAATCCTGACTACATGGGCTGTGTAAACTGTGGGAGACATGTTTTGAGACATGGTTATTTGTTGTTGTTGTTTTCCCTTCTTTTCTTTTGAGTATGTTTTAGTTCATATACTATACTATACTGTATTATAATATACTATACTATACAAGCCACAGATTTACATGATCTTTAAAATGGAAGTGAAATTATTGATAGGCTAAGTATGTGCCTCATGATGTGCCTCATACATTGTGTCTCTAAATTAATTAGAACACAATTGTATGGCTGGTCACACAGAACAGAACACAGAGTGCTGTAGCTGATCAGCAGCTAACTTAGCTACAGAAGGACAGCATCTCCCAAGTTTATCTAACTCTTCCAAGTCCTAGCATAGCATACTGCTGCTGTTGTTTCCTTTAGACTGGCTTGGGGAGAGCGCTCAGCAGAGTGCTGTGGCATATATATGTAATTTTAGCATTCAAAAGGCTGAGAGAAGAAGATTGCAATTCAAGACTATGCTGGGTTATATACTGATATTTGTCTTTTTTTTAAAAAAAAAATGGTGCTAGAGATGGCTCAGCAGTGAATAGCACTGGCTGCTCTCCAGAGGATTAGGGTTTGAATACCAGAACCCACAAAGCATCTGACAAACATTTCTAACTCCTGTTCCAGAGGATCTAGTGTCCTTATTTGGTCTCCTCAGGTACTAAATTCACACAGTGCACACATACCACTAGGCAAATCACCTATACACATAAAAATGCATATTTTGGGGGTTTGTTTGTTGGTTGGTTGGTTGGTTTGCTGGTTTGTTTGTTGAGACACTTTCTCTGTATAGCTCTGGCTGTCCTGTAACTCAGGCTGTAAAACAGTTTGGCTTTGAACTCAGAGGTCTACCTGCTTCTGCCTTCTCAGTGCTGGGGATTAAAGGCATTTGCCACTACTAGCTGGCTTAGAAAAGAAAAGAAAAGAAAAGAAAAGAAAAGAAAAGAAAAGAAAAGAAAAGAAAAGAGAATCTTTTGTTCTCTTATGTATTGATTTCCTAGCTTTTCCTTCTTTCATTCACTTGTTTTTCAAAAATAACACAGAGCATGCTAAAAAGTGAAATGGAGCCTTACAAATAATCATTTGAGAACATATGGAAATATCAATATTATTTCTACTAATAATAATGTTATATAAACATGTTAAATCATGAAATAAAATCTTATAGAAAATAATTTGAGAAAGTCTTCCAAGATTGTCTTGAAGCACAGGTGAACTCCTGTTGCCCATGTACTTTGCCTCTGTCTCCCTCAGGCAGCCCTGGAAGTGCTTTCTCTGCCTTACAATTGTGTGCCCAGATAGCCCATCCAAGCGCTTACAATCCACATTCGAATATATTGACTTATTTCCTAAATTCATAGTCATTACTAAACATTTTGAAATTATGTAACTAAAAGTGAACTTAACACTTATTTTTGTAATTATTAAAACATTTCTATGCATTATTTTGCATTCTGGTGGTCAGAAGACCAGTCCTTCTGTTCTTCTGTCTTTAGTAATGTCAGCTGAACTCACTCAATCAAGATGAGTAGCACCATTTATATTTTTCTCATAATTTAGTTATAACTGCAAAGCTTATTTTCTTTTGCTTACATCATCTGACTCAGGTACTTTTAATAGATAAATTAGATAAATATCCAAAGCTACTGCATTACAGTTGAGCTCATTTTGCCTCTCATATCAGTAGAAGGATGAATAGTGATTAGAAGGGTCAGGCTTGGGTATGTACATATTACATATAATACACATATTACACATAAACACAAGCCGCTACCTTTATATGCTAGTGGTGATTTTCACAGTTAAACATGACAATCTTGCCAATTTAAATTTAAAGGCTTGGCATTTCAACTTGGAGTCTGAGCATCTCTGTTGGCATTATAAACAAAATAACAGGGTCCTTTTAAATAACTCTTCTTAAAAGTGTAAAAGTCAGACACATGCAGGGGACCTACAAAAACAGAGAGAAAGCTTCCATCAGGTCAGCATTGTTTTTTTTTTTGTTTGTTTGTTTGGTTTTTGGTTTGTTTTTTTTTTTTTTTTCTGAGGGATCTCCACATAAGATCATTTTGTACTTTCACATGGATGGGAAGAATGTGTTCTCTGAGAGAAATGTAAGGCAGTGTTTTTCAAAATCTCCATGAGGTCCAGGAAGAGTCAACCTTAAGGACAGGGTATGGATACTCTTCTCTGTTGAATAGTCACACAGTTCTGCACATTGATGTTCAGTGGACAGCTGTAGCTTGAGAGTCTATAGTCATTCTGAAAAGAATGCTCACTCAACCAGCCAAGGCTTGCACATGGATGGAATTTTCAAGAATGCCAAAAGTTCAGAGAGCCTGCACAGGAAAAGGGAATGGGTTAATATGAAGCTTACTCAGGCTGGACACCCACTGACATCCTAATGTTGGTAACTGCTTCTCATGCATGTGTTCTACTCAGGGCAAGCTGAAAATGTGATGGCTGGATGTGTTCCTGCCATTGACTCAAAATATCCTGAAATATCTAATAAGTGTTTGTGTTTAGGGAATGACCTACTAGGGATGTATTAGTCCCATAATTCTGTGAGAGAACATACTGAAAGAATATCCCTCAGCTTGCCTAGATTGTGAACTGTGAATACATCTTTCTCCAATATGGACTGCTCCATTTTTATAGGTATGTGCTCCATATTAAACCACTATGAAGTGAGAAGATACTACTTTTCTTCAGTACATTCTCTCCTTGAGACCTGACATAACACCAAGCCTGGTCCTAAAGGACTAAATGATTTCTACTTTGTAAATGGAGCCTGATGCCTCAGGACAAACCTTACTGACTATTGCCTTTTAAAAAGGAATATTGGAGATTATATATATATATATATATATATATATATATATATATGCTTATTATGTATATGTGAACAAACACATATGCATATGCGTATGTGTGTGTGTGTGTGTGTGTGTAATTTGTGCTTAAAACTATAAAGAATATAGTACTCAGAAGACCACCGAACTGAGATCCTGCTGATTTGCTTATAACCTTGCTCCCATCATGCTCCACTCATCATAATTATCACACTCCCCATGTTGGGCGCCAGTTGTTGGGTTAGGGTGGAGTCCCACATATAACCCAGGGCTTGGGTCACTGGGGGAGATGAGATGCAGGAAGTTTAACTGTGCTTACCCCATGGCTCTGCTGGGTGGGTATCCAGCTGTAAGAAGCCACAAGACACTGCCCAGGGGTGGGGGACCACTGCCTGTGGTCCCAAGGACTTCATTGAGCTGGCTCTGTCTGATTTTTAGGCTCTTGGGCATCCTAGATGCTGCTAGATGCCGGGGAAGAGCTGAGAACCAAGTGGGGGCCCACGGGCTATTAGATTATCCTCATTCAGTTTTGAACTAAGACATTTAGCTGGTTATTATTATTTTAAATTGTGGTACAAGGCATATAAAATGATGATACTATTACATGAAGTTCAGCCATAATGATTTGTATGTTTCACTGTCTTGAATACATTCACATCACCTTGTACGTATATTCTATACCCCTCAGTACATGCCTCTGGCAAGTACCATTCTCCTACATAATTCTGTAAGTTGCACTACCATAGATGCCCCTTACACAAGTGTAGCCATGCTGCATCTTTCTTTCTGTAACTATGTAACTCATTTCACTTAGCACAGTGTTTAATGATCTTCACTATGCAGCATTGTCCAGAATTTATTCCTTTTTAAATAACATACCATTATATGTATATAACACACTCATCTCACACATTTCCATATACATGATTTCCTTACTCAAAAATTGGAAGTGACTTTTTGCTAGAATAAAACCCAATGTGTTAGGAAGTTTTGAAATTCTTAATTTCTGAGCAAATATATCTCCCAATGTTACTTGAAAGAGCTCCTGTATCAAGCAAATTTATTTTTGACAATCCTAATCATGATCATGATCAAAATAAAGTTCTTTCCTATGAGGTTGGTCTTTGTACTCTTATCTAGTTAAAGTTATATCATTAATTATCAGGATTGTACGGCTCACTTGGGTGCTGGTTCAAGTTTTAATTATTGATTATTCTCCAGAAAAAAATACTCTATAATAGCTACACAAGTTTCCACTCTCACCATTAGTGAATAGAAGACTTTTCTTTCCCTCTCCTTACCAGAATGTTTCCATGATGATTCTGGTAATCTTTGGTGTGAAATGAAACCTTTATTTATTTATATGATCAAGTGATAGATTACACATTGGAGGTTAGAGAACCTCTTTTAATATTCAGTTGTTAATCATCCACCCTGTTAAAGCACACTTGTTCTTGTTTCTGAGACTTTGTGATTCTCTTGTTTCTACCTCCCATCTAGCTGTAGGATTGCTGAGATTACAGATGTATAGTACCACACACAGATCGGTCTGTGGATTTGGGGTCAAAGGATATCAGGCTAGAGAAACTGATACTTTTTTCAGTGAGGCATCTCTTCAGGCCCATGAGATGTAATATTAAAATCATTTTAATTTCTGTTTCCCTAACTGCTAAAGGTATTTCAGTCTCTATAAATTATTTATGGGTCATTTTTATTTCTTGGGGTGTTTTTTGTTTTTGTTTTTGTTTTGTTTTTTGTTTTTGTTTTTGTTTTTGTTTTTTTGTGTGTTTTTTTAGAACTGTCTGCTCATTTCATTATCCTGTGTTTGTGATTATGCAATTCTTTTCTTGTTATTGTTGTTTTCGCATATTCTAGATATCAATCTTCTGTCAGAAGTGTAAGCTGCTTATTTACTTAACTGTTGTGTTTACTGTAAAGAAGCTTTTCTTTTATTGTATAAGGTCTCATATGTCTGTTGTTAACTTTATTTCCTTGGATCCTGTACCCCTATCAGAGTATCTTTATTTATGCCTATGTTGTGAAACTTTATTTGTGCCTACAAATTTTTTTGCAAGCTACTCCAGTCCTTTCCACAGGCAGACACCAGGCACAAACCTGCTGCTGCAGTCCAGCCCTTAAGAAATCTCAATGCTCATCAACCAACAAGATGCCACAGGAGCCTCACAAGCAGGTTTTAAGTGACTTTCTCTGTGTGGCAGCATTACCACAAGTTGAGCTCAACAAAGTTATGTAAGGCAAACCAATATATCCAAGTCATTACTGAAGAATAGCGAGGTGAAGCAAGCCAAACCAATGCTCAGTGGTCGTCTCCCACTGTCTGTGGGATCATATTTGCTCTCCTTCATCAACCCTCCTTCCACATGTTTGCTACATCAAAACATCCTCTCACTTGTGTCTGCTTCAGGAAAACATTCTTTCATGTGTTTGGTTTAGCAAGACATCTTTTCACCTCTGTGACAAAACTAACTTACCAAGAAGCTAAAAGTTTCCACTTCACTTTTTTCCCTTATGTTTTTCTCTAGCCCACTTTCAGTCTTGTGTCTATTGTTTAGGTTCTTCTAATCACTGGGAATTGACTTTTGAGCAGGGTAAGAGATAAAGGCAGTCTTCTTCTACATGTCACCATCTCTTTTTCCCAGTACCACTTGCTGCAGAGGTTGTGTTTTCTCCAATACCTTAAAAATAAACAAACAAACAAAAAAAACCAAAACCGAACATTATCTACCTATCTATCTATCTATCTATCTATCATCTATCTAGTCAAAACTCTGATGGCTGAAGCTGTGTAGAGTTTTAGCTGGATTTTTTATTAGGTTTCATCAATATACATGCTTGGTTTTATGCTGAATTTTTCTGGTTTAAATATATGATTTTGAAGGTACAATATAATTAATGTCATTGTAGTTACTTTTAGACTTAATTATAGATAGCTGTCTTTGTGCCAAAGGTTGTGGTCATTTCTAGGATTTGTGCAGATGAATAGCACAAGTCTATTTCTTTACAAAAGTATAATAAATGAAAAAAAAAAGACAATGCTTCTAGACTTTAAAGTGGATATCATACATCTATTTATAACAAAGCTCTATAAGAAATGGAATGGACAGTAAGGACACTTTGACTTAATGATGTATGCTGTGTAAAACTGCATAGGGAGACAATGAGCAAGATGCTAGGAGATGACTTCCAACATGCACATCGATCAGAATTCTGGGAGATAGAAAAACGAAGAAGACAAAGTAAGAACAATGGCATGGGTAGTGAGAGCTGAGCTGAGTGTAAGGTAGGGGTACTGGTAAAGCAGGTTGAAAGAAATAGCATGAAAATAGTAAGCTGCCACCTACACATACAGATTCTGCACACTAACCTGTAAGAGGAGATGGTAGACAGGAAGCCTGATACATAGGTAAGTTTTTACCTGCCTACTCCCATTCATTATTCATGCAATTTGGTGGTCACAAATGCTGTTCTGTATGCATCCCAACAAGACTTTGTCTTTCAAAATGAGGAGGAAACAATGCCTATTTACCTCTCCCTTATAGATTGTCTCCATGTGTCCATATTGAAATGGGGAGCAGTGAAGTTATAGGAGAAGGGCATTATTCCTTCTGGTTTTAGCCTCTACCTTCAGTTGTCCACATTTCACAGGCTTCTGTGTTCATCTTTGAACTGCTTTCTACTGCATGGGAAGTTTATCTGTTCTCTCAGTTCCTGGCCTTATTCCAAATTCAAGCTTTCTCTGCTTTAATAGATGATGGCTTTTCATAACTCTCAATTGCTTCTCAACCCTGGGAAATTGGTGACTAATGAAACAACCAATAAGCTCCTTCAGTGTCAATTAATAGAAATTACTTAGAATATATTGAGGCTCAGGGCCCAGAATACAAATGATTTTCATCTCAGACAGAAAAGAACATTAGACCTTATCAGAGCTTCTGTTTGTAATGTAGCAATGTTATATCAATGACAATTGGTCTGTGTGATCTGTATAATAGGCTGTGTCCTGCTTGCTCATTTTAATACACTGTAATTATTTCTCCTCTTAAACTATTAAGATAAAATGATCCACAAAGGAGTTCATGCTCAATACTCTGAATTCATTATTTGTGATTCCTCTTTGCATAGTAAACTCTTCTTCATTCCATAAGCATCATTTGGTAATTGTTTAAACTAGATTTTTTTTTCAGTTTACAACCCAACTCCCCCTATTCAGTAATTACAGTAATACCAATGAAGGACTTCACAAAAGGTAAACAAAAAGGAAGGAAGGGAAGAAGGAAGAGATACAGGGAGAAAGAAATGAAGTAAAAGAAAAAGATAAAGTAAGAGCCCCACACAATAAATGGAAATAAAAAAAATAACAAGATGTAATCCATTTTTAAGATTGGATTCATGAGAAGGACTGAAGGGGTAAAAGGAAAAGAAGAAATAAAGCATTTTTTTACAGTTTCAAAGTTATTTAAAAGAACAAAAAACAAAATAAAACAACAACCACCACCACCACCACCAAGAAGAAACAGTCTGCTATCACAGATGGATCTCCACTCTTTGACCACTTCTCTCTTCTCCTTTATCAGGTTGGTGGCTCCTGAAAAGAAGCCAGTGTATTTTAACCATAGAATAAGAAAGAAAGTTTTTAGAATGTTTTAGAAGCTATCAGCAAATATTTATTAGAGTTAGAGAGCTAGAAGACCAGAGACTATCAGTCTTTAAAACTTCAACTGGAGACCATCAATCTTTAAAGCAACATCCGATGCTGCATTCCAGTTCAAGCCCATTCCATGATCGGCAGGCACCCAGCAATTCAACAACAACATATAGGAGATAGAAGAAAGAAACTTAGGTGTGGAAGATACAACAGAAGAAATTGACACATCATCCAAAGAAAATGTTAAATTAAAAAATTCCTGACACAAAACTGAAGTGGAAATTTCTGCATGTCAGATGATGCAGACTCACATGATGTTTTGCTGAGGCAAGACCAGAGGAAGGACAGACAATGTTTGGAGAGAGTATCAGTGATGATTCAGTTGCATAACTAGGTTTGCAACACTTCGTTAGTCTCCGATTTTCATTTTCACTGATCTTTACTTCCTCGAATGAGGCACAGCAGAGAGTTTCTCTAGATTTCAAGAAAAATGAAGTCATAACATCCCCAAATGTAAAGAATACAATGAATGCAGTGCTAAGAGGAAAGTTCATAGCACTAAATGCCTCTATAAAGAAATTAGAAAGTTCTTAGAAAGAAGTAATTTAAAAGCACACTTGAATGCTCTAGAAAAATGAAGCAAGCACATGAAAGAAGAGTAGAAGGAAATGCCCTGCACATACATTGCAGATGAGGAACTTGGTCTTCATGCAGATCTTCCAACAATTGGAGCAGTAGCTGTCCCTGACACTGTTGCTTGCCTGCCTATGGATCCCACACTGCTAAATGGATCACCCTGTCTGGCCTCAGAAGGAGAAGATGTGCCTAGTACCACAGTGACTTGATGTGCAAGGTGGTGTGGTGGGTGTTAATGGGGTTAGTGACACCCAGAAAGGGGCTTTCCCTTTTCAAAAGAGTAGGGGAAGGTGGAATGAGGGGAGGACTTGCATGAGGGGTACTGGGAGGAGAGGAAAGGTGGATACTGTGTTGTAAAATGTTTTCTGTAAAGTGACACTTTATACTTGACCAAGATTTTGAGTGACTTTTACATCACTTGTTCAAAGCTGTGATTTTGGTCTCCCCTTTCTTAAAGTTTCTCGGAGCAGTTCCAGACATCCTTGGGCTTGAGTTTGCTTTCTGGCCGAGGGGAGGTCTGTTTCTCAGCTTCTGCTTAGAGGGGTCTGAAATGTACCCCCTTAAGGTCAACCTTTATGGCAGCTTCCTGTAGCCCCTCTCTGCCTTTGGGCAGGTAGTAGGCCCTGTGACCTAGGGGTGGTCTGAGGCTGGTGAGAGGAAGCCTGTGGCTCTGACCTAGGTATAGTATCCATGCAGTAGGACAGGGGAAAACACAGCCTCTTCACTACCCTGTCATTTCTTTCCTCTTCTCATCCTCTGCTGAGCAAGAAGGTGTGAGTGTCCTGAGAGCCCCAGACTGAGCAATAATAAACCAGATCTAGCAAATGACCACTTCAGCCATCCCACTGTAGCCTGGAGGACCTGGACACACAAGGCAGTGCAGCCTGCACATCTGGCACTGCAGGTGGGCTTCAGAGAGCTGTCTGCCATCCCCCAGCACTATTCTGGGTCCTGCTGAGGGTGAGCTTCAGTCTGGCCTGTTACCTCCCTGCCTCAGCCCTTCACTTCTTGGCTGAGGGTGAGTGAGATGTCTTCCTCACAGATTCACTGTTTAAAGTCCAGCGACCACTGTTCTCACCTGTAGGGAGAGAGGCTGAGTGAAGAGTGTTTGTTTCTTGCATTAAAGAAAGTTTAATTGTGAAAAAAAAATTGAAAAAGATGATAACAAATGATTTTTATTTAAAAAAGAAACAAACATTGATAAAAAAAAAAGTATTGACTAAACTAAAAGATGTATTTATTTTCATAAGCTTCTCGGGAATATTTTTCTGTCCTAAACATGATCCAGAATACAGGGTCATATTATCATGTGTTCTTGGTCAGTCTCTTCTTGTATGTGGCAGTTTATCTTCCCTTGGCTTTTGTGAGATTGACACTTTCAGTTATATGCTTTGTAGCATTTTGTAGGTGTTTTTTTCTTAGTTTCTCATGGATTGAGATGGTAAACATTAGTATAAATATGACAGAGTTAATCATAATATCCCATTGCATCACAACATAGGACATTTGCACTCATCTTGTAGACAGCACAGGAATGCTTACTTAAACCTCTGGATATCGCCAGCTATGCTTTTACACCATATGGATTTTAGAAAATTTAACCCACACTCAACAGTGAGGTTTTCGAACTTTAGCTTAACCAGGAAGACGATCCGAGATATTAAGACATGTCTTCAAAATACTTTCATCAATAATCTATGTCTTAGGGGAGACTGTCAGAGCTGTGTTACTTTCCTGTTTCTTTTTAACAGTTTCTTTTAATTTACTAATTTTCAGCATCACCTTTTGAGTCTGATGAAGTGATCATCATATTGTTTTCTATACATTTCCTTAGAACATTCTGTATTGTGTGTTTTAGAAAGAGAAAGTGAATGCCCTCCTTATTCATTTGATTAATGATACATATATACACAAAGGTATTTATTTTAGCTTTTGTATTCTGATCCCCATGATCCTTGTTTTTGAAGTTATATTATTTTAATTTCTATGTAAATTTGAATATCCCCACAAACATATGTCTCACCAAAATTCTATGAAATAAGCTTGTGGCTTCATGTTTATTTGGGAAATGTTAGGAAGGAAGGAAGAGCATCATTTTACAGCTGTAGGCAACAGTCTTGCCATAGACCCATTTGCCACAAACTCCCTGACAATGTCTGGGGAGTGACTTCTTAATCTTAACATGTTTACTTCAATCTACTGCCATGTCCTTCTCAAGGCTGCTTCCCCCAGAATCTAGGAAGTCAATGGGCCCTTCTCCCTCAAAGCCATCTCTTTACCATGACCCAGGTTCCCATTTAGGTTTGTATTGTATTTCTGGTTCATTCCCAGTATAAGAGAAAAGACCGTTATGATTAAAGTGGGTGGGGAATATTCTAATATGGGTCTTTTTCAACCCACTCTAAAAAGTCTTTTGTGACTCAGATTGTTGAAGGATCTGGAAGGACATTTGCACTCTAACCTCAACATTTCATTGAGAAAACTCTGTAAACTTAGGGAGCTAGCTTGCTTAGGAAATTTCCAGTACTCCAGACCTGCCTGTAGCCCCTACTGAGTAGTAGAATTCAAATAAGTTTGAGGCAATCTGATTGCCTGATTAAAATATTCTTAGGAAGGTGCTAATTTAAAAAGATGAGCTTGTCAAAAGATGTGACTTAATTTGGTGAGTATATTTGGAGGTATTTTTGATCTGCCTGGTTGTATATATCAACTCAGAAGATGTAAAATTATGTTCTGTGACTTTCATGCAAGCCCCTAGGGAGTGCCAGAGAAAGGTTAGTGTCAAGAACATCTTAAAATTTTAGTATGCTCCTTTTGTTTTCTTATGTTAATTACAATATTACAATATTTTATCTAGTGATTATGACTTGAGAATGTTTGGATTTAAAAATGACAGATATAACATATAAGTAAATTAAGTCAAAGAAAGAAAGACAAAGACCACAGAAGGTAAAGATGCTAATCTCATTGAATTAAAGAGAAAGGTGCATCAGATGCACAGAACAGCGCTGGGCATGGAAAGATGAGAAGTAGTAGTTAATAGATACAGGATTTGGTTGAAGGATTGACTTCAAATAACCTATAACATAATAGGATGGATTTGGCTGGGAAAATAAACACCATATCTCCAAATTCACAATAGAGAAAATTGTAAATGTTACAAAAACAAAATGATAGGTTATCATGTGTGTGTTTTTTGAAGTCCCCACAAAATGCCTACACACAGAAATATATACAAGTCGATTTATCTCCACTCACCAGGGCAGAAAACACTCCACCATATAATAAAATAAAGTATAGCAATATTTATCCTTTTTGATTTTTAAGACATTTTATGCCAATTGAACATGTCGATTCCCACATGCCTCCCTGTACAGCACCATAGAGAAATGAGGCTCTTTGAATTATGGGTATTATGCTTACTTTTTCACTATGGTGAACAGTCTTACAAATATTTAGAGAAAAATTAATGTTTAAGCAACTCATGCCAGTGTTCAGACTTTTTTCTTCAGAATTTATTTCTTAGTTTTCTTTCTACTAGTGTGATAAAACATTAAACAAAACCAGTTCAGGAAAAAAAGGCTTTTTGTTTTGTTTTTTTTACATCTTATAGGTTAGAGTCCATCACTGAGAGAAGTCAGGGCAGCAGATTGGGGCATGAATTAAAACAGAGGTCATGTAGGAATATACCTTAGAGCCTTGCACCCTGTGGCTTACTCAACTAGCTTTTTCATAAAACCCAGGATCACTGGCCCAGGATGGTCAATGCCCACTGTAGGCTGGAGACTTGCATATCAATCATTCATCAAGAAAACACCTCACTGACTCATCTATAAGCCAGTCTGCTGAGAGAATTTTCTAAGTTGATGCTCCTCTTCCCAGATGCTGCTGCTAGCTTGTGTCAAGTTGATAAAAAACTAACCAGAACAACTTAGAAACAGAGGTATATAGATTATTCTTCCATATATAAGCCATGGGAGGTTACCAGATCCTTTCTGATTCTGTAAAAGTCATGAATTCCATAGTTGAAAAATTAATTTAGAATTCCAACATTCATAATTTGAACAGTGAGTCATATGCTTGCTTTTCTCTGTGGCCAGCACAGAATACTGATATAAATGAAGTTGAGATATTTTGAGAATATCTGTGAATATTTGGTCATAAGGAATAAAAATATGTTTATCTCCAAATATGAAAAAAGGTAGGGGGCAGCAAAAAATGTTGGAGTCCAGAAATCTTCTCACTCACAAACCATATAAACACTGATATCAGTCAGACAGACAGTTTATTGAACATATGTCCCAGGACTGGTCGACCA
The DNA here is from genome assembly GCA_019843965.1 of Rhynchomys soricoides. Lineage (NCBI taxonomy): Eukaryota > Metazoa > Chordata > Mammalia > Rodentia > Muridae > Rhynchomys > Rhynchomys soricoides. The sequence goes on along the minus strand of JADRCH010000314.1, from coordinate 788,518 downwards.
GGGCCATACTCAAAATGTGAGATTTGAACCAGAGCATTAAGCTAAGATTCTACAGGGTTTTAAAGACCCAAATCCATAAACATCTGTGCCAAGTTATTTTGCCAATCAGGATTTAGGGATGAGGGATTTCCTTAGGAACAGTTGTTATTGTTGTTGTTGTTATTGTTGTTGTTGTGCACTTATCGCGCTCCCATTGGTTGGGGTTTCAACTGTGGCCGGGGACTTACCTTGTTAATATCCATGCCTTAACTTGTCAACCAGGATGTCAGTTTTCTGCCAAATAGGATGTCAGTTCCCAGGAAGGTCTTGCGAACTTAAACTTTACTTGACCAATACTCAAAATGGAAGTCTTATTCCAAATAGTTTCTTATATTGGTGCAGGTGTTTCCTAATAACAGTAGAAACATATTATAAAGTGTCCTTATAATGGCAGGCTAGCCAGGTAGCATTTACCTAGGGTTTAATATTTTCCTTAGGCATCAACAATTTACCTAGAACTTAACATTCCATCTTGGCCTTAAATTTTACCAATTTCTTAAAGTATACCCTAGGGAGACTGGTGTCATTATAGCATATAGTGGTCAAGGCAAATATTTGTGATTTTTAAATATAGATTGGCTTGTTGAAAAGGAAAGAATCTAGGATATATTTTAGGATGAAGAGGCAAGATTTGGTGAGCATGAAGTATTAAAAGTGACATAATCAATCATATGTAGAAACCAGGATACTCTGGAAGCCAAATACAGTCTAAAGATAGAACTGATGACGTCCTAGATTTAAAATCAGGGAAATGAGCTACCTCAATAGGTGGAATGCAATTATGTGATCTTCAATCATAGGAACTAACAACTTAGGCTTTCTAAAAAAAAACCCAAAAAAACAAAAACAAAACAGGGATTATTACAAAGCTAAGGTACCCAGGCTAATGCATAAAAAAGAAAAACATATTAAAAAATGAAGGTCATATGTAACTATAATCCAATAATAATTAACAATATAAATTATTCCTAATTTAGATGAAAAGTATGGTAAAGGTCTTGGGCCTCAAAATTAGCATGCCTTCCTAGGAAATGTGAATTTGATTTCCCCCTAAAACAACTCAGAGAAATATGTATTAAAATAAAAATACATATCAATGCAAATGCATTTAGTAATCAAAACTAAGAAAAGCATACCATTATTATTTACATGTACTGTATGGATGTGTTCAGTGCAGCTTAAGTGGATTTTCTTTAATTAAATAAATTATTGAAAGAATCATAAATACTGAATTTGGGTATAAATCATTGTATTTCTTTTAACATTAGATAATTTAAGCAATTCAATAGTATGCATGTTCTAAGGACAAATTCAATGGTGAGAATGGTTTTTTATTAAGAATAGGAAGCACTCAGAGCTACATATAAACTGGAAAGCTGGAAGCATGTATGTTTCTATGCGACTCCACTCACGGGAGGTCTTCAGTCACTATTAAAGGATCATTCAATGCTGAAAAGTTCTTACTACAGTGACCCATAAGTCACTGCATTATTGGATTCTGAGTTGAAGCTGTATGTGTTACTGTTTGCTAAAAGGCAGTAGAGGCCAAATTGCTCAGTAGGAAATAAAGAGTCGAGATGGTTCACTGAAGTAAACATCTTTGCACATAGTAATAAACAGAATCCAAAGCACAATGAAAGAAATTAGCATTAATGCCATAAACTATGAAATTCTCTCAGACATGGATCTTATGTAAAGCACCATGGTGCATATCTGACTCCTTTACCAGACCCAGGTTAGGTGGCCTTAGGTCACTCAGCTCTCACATACATAGCCCATAATATAAATAAACAAATAAATAAATAAATAAATACCATATGTGATTGAGTACTTTGTCACAAAAAAGAATTTTGTGTGGAAGTGACTTATCTGAAAGGAACGGTTGTCACTAGAACATCAGAATGCAGAATCCAAGAGTGCTGAATTTTGCAAAGCTTGATTCAGAGGGTAAAAAACACAGACACTCTAAATCAACTGCCTTTTTGGTGGATTAAAAAAAAAATTTCCTTTTGCCAATATCTTGATAAAAGATTCTCTTTTTTAAAAGTCTTTTTTATGTATTTATTTTAAACTCCAGATTTTATTCTCCTCCTGGTCGAACATCCAACTGTTCTACATCCCATACCTTCTCCCTGGCCCCCCATGTCTCCACCAGAATGTCCCATTCCCACCCCCACTCCACCAGACCTCTAAACTCCCTGGCGCCTCCATTCTCATAAGAGTTAGGTATATCTTCTCTAACTAAACTCAGACCTGGTGGTCCTCGGCAGTATATGTGTTGAGGGCCTCATATCAGCTGGTGTATACTGCCTGGTTGGTGGTTCAGTGTCTGAGAGATCTCGGGGGTCCAGGTTAATTGAGACTGCTGTTCCTCCTACAGGGTTGTCCTCCTCCTCAGTTTCTTCCAACTTTCCCCTAATTCAACTACAGAAGTCAGTAGCTTCTGTCCACTGGTTGGGTGCAAATATCTGCATCTGACTCTTTCAGCTTCTTGTTGGGTCTTTAGGAGGGCAGTCATGATAGATCCCTTTTTGTGAGAGCTCCATAGCCTCAGTAATAGTGTCAGGTCTTGGGGCCTCCCCTTGAGCTGGATCCCACTTTTGGCCTGTGGCTAGACCTTCTTTTCCTTGGGCTCCTCTCCATTTACATCACTGCAGTTCTTTCAGGCAGGAACAATTATGGGTCAGCATTTTGACTGTGGGATGGCAAGCCCATCCCTTACTTGATGCCCCAAAGTAGCACTGAGCAAGGACAGAGGCATGCCTTAAAGTCAAACAACTGTCCTGTTCTTTGAACACTGCCTGCCTAGCTCCCTAGATAGCATAAGAGCCACCTCCATGTTGCAGCTGGATCCACTGCTTGTGCTTCCTTTTATTCACAGTGGAACAACTCACCTACTGCACTCAAGGTTTTAGTTTTTTTCTCTTGATTCTATAATATAACAAAACACAACTACAAACTGATAGTTTTGATGAAACAAAAACAATTAAACAAAAGACATTTGAGAACGGGAATGTCATGGACACACATATACTTTTTTAACATGCGATTTTTAAGATTAAGATATAATTGCATCATTTCTGTTTGCTTTCTTCCCTCCAAACCTTATCATAAGTGAATATCCTTCTTGTTTTCTCTCAAATTAATGGCCTCTTTTTAAAAATTGTGTGTGTGTGTGTGTGTGTGTGTGTGTATGTGTTTCTAAATGTAAGAACAGAACTTTCTCAGTCCTCAAGCTGGAATGGGAAAACTAGTGTTTCCCTGAGAAGAGCACATAAATTTATTACAAAACACAGGTACAAACTTTTTACATTTTAAATTAAATAAAGACATTTGCTAAAGCCATAACTGGGGTAATCTTTCTATATGCTACATCTTATGGACTTCTGCCTCTGGCACATTTGTAGAGTGAATTCTATTAACTAACAAATTATAGTACTTATCAATTATAGAAGATCCAAAAGCATCTTTAACAATTGCTGTATCAAGAGTCTTTTATCCCACATTATAAGCATTTGTAAAGTATATATGTTTGTTCTTTCCATTTGAAGAAAAAAGTGAATGAGTTGGAGCAGTTATAATAAATGTGGTCTACACCGATCAGAAAAGAAGACTTTATCCTCATTTCTTAGGTTATCATGTGTATCTTTTAGGTAGTAACAATTTTGACACTGTGAGCAAAAGTACAAGTCCAGGATTCCAGGACCAAACTTTGAAGACAACAACTACATGTCTGGAGCAACAGCCATGAACACTGATAAATATTTGGTCCTCCACCTTGAATATGATATTACCATTAACATTTATGTCACATGAAATCCATGGGAATGCCTTGGAGAAAAATGTGTGTGGGAGATATTATAGTGTTAGATAGACTTCAAAGGTACGGCACTGGTATAAAACTCCACTAACCAGACAAATAAACAATAGAACTTACAATGCCTCAAAGGTAGATTTACTTACTGTTTAGTTAAGATTGAGAACCACAGGTTCAACATGACAAAGTACCCATAAAATGCCCGCTAACATATAGGCATCAATTCTATTGCCCTGTTTGTAGTACTCTTCGGAACTCCCTATTCCATTTCCCTTCCCTCTGCATCTATAAGGGTGCTCATCACCCACCCACCCACTCCTGGCTTCCCTCCCTGGCATTCTTCTACACTGGAGTGTTGAACACCCTCAGGTCCAAGGGCCTCTCCTCCTCCCACTGTTGTTCAACAAGGTCATCCTCTGCCACTTATGCCGTCGAAGCCATGGGTTCCTCCATTGGTCCATTTTGGTTGGTGGTCCAGTTCCAGGGAGCTTCTGTGGGTCTGGCCAGTTGACACTGTTGCTCCCTCCATGGACCTGCAAATCCCCTCAGCTCCTTCAGTCCCTTCTCCAACTCCTCCATCAGGGACCCCACACTCAGTCAAATGGTGGGCTGCCAGCATCTACCTCTGTATTTGTCAAGCTTTAGCAGAGCCTCTCAGGAGACAGCACTATCAGGTTTCTGCCAGCAAGCACTTCTTGGCATCCATAATAGTGTCCGAGTTTGGTGGCTGTATATGGGATGCATCTCCAGGTAAGAAAATCCTACTTTTCTCCTATTATTAGGAGTATGTTTTGTTCGACTGTTTGTTTGTTTCCATCCCAGGCTAAAGTTTCTGTTAGTTCTTGGAAGACTGTATGCTGATTGTTTGTGTATGCTAATATTATATTTAGCTTTTTTATCATTGGTTAATATCTAGATCGGTCCTTCTTAGAAAGGAGAACAAAATATCATGGGAACAAATACAGAGAAAAAGTGTAGAGCACAGACTGAAGGAAAGCCCATCCAGAGATTGCCCCATCTGAGTATCCATCCAGTATACAATCACCAAAGCCAGACATTATTGTGGATGCCAAGAAGTGGTTGCTGAAAGGAGCCCGATATAATTGTCTCCTGAGAAGCTTTGCCAGAGCCTGACAATACAGAGGCAGATGCTCGCGTGGGTACACAATGGAGGAGTTAGAGAAAGGACTGAAGGAGCTGAAGGGGTTTGCAACCCCATAGGAAGAACAAAAATATCAACCAATCAGACTCCCTACCCCCACCCCCGAGCTCCCAGGGACCAAACCAACAACCAAGGAGCAAACATGGAGGGATCCATGGCTCCAGCAGCATATGTAGCAGAGGATGGCCTTCCTTGTCAGGAATTAATGGGAGGAGAGGCCCCAGTGTAGAGGAATTTGAGGACAGGGAGGCAGGAGTGGGTGGGTGAGTAGGGGAATACCTTCTTAGAAGCAGGGGGAGGAGAGATGGGATAAGGGTTTTCGGGGAGGCGACTGGGAAAGAGTATAACATTTGAAATGTAAATAAAGAAAATATTCAAATTAATAAAAAAAGAAAATGGAACTTTTATGTTTTGAAATAGAGAAGCTATGGTCAATAACTAAAGAGGACCACGTCTGTTAGTATCTGCTTCTAAACTGCCAGCATCGGTTTCAATCCGTTAGTGCTACCATCAAGGCTAAAAACTTTTGGGGGAAAAATTATGTAAGGCTTTCCTTGAACAATCCATGTTGATCTTCAACGTGTACCTCTGAGCGCTGCTCTTCTCCTTTGTTGCTGTAGAAGGGAAATTCTTTTTTGCTTTGTTATATGTTTGCTTTTACTTTAGACAACAGCAATACAATTTAATATGAATTTCTTACTAAGATTCACTTAGTTCCTTCAGAAAGTACTAACATTACTATCAGAGTTTGGGTTAGACATCTCTTTCTTAATGGTGCCAATTATTCTAGATTTAAAGTTTCAATTTCTGTTAGCCAGCTAAATAGTAACAAAGATAGCCTATAATGTAATTGAAATGGTATTAGGACCTCAGAAAATGTAGACATCAGTTAGCTGTAAGAGGCTGAAAATAACACAGTAAGGAGAAAGAAGTGCTGTGAGAGAATGTAATGTGCTGGTGGTACAATCTTTTATGTACTAATGACTAGGTTGGGCTCCATCAATGGTGGTACATGAGTCAGGGTAACTATGGAAACATGGCATACATAAAAAAGAAAGGTGAGTTGATCAAGTGTAGTTCAGAAAAAGCAAGAGGAGTTCATTGAACAACGTGGCAGAAAATGTATTCAGACCTCTGAATTAAGGAATTCCTGGTTCATATACAGAACTTTATCCATCAAAAATGCTTACATTCTATAACCCATGCAGTAGATAAGAAGACATGATCTGATTTTCATTTTCAGGTCTTACTTATTACTTTGTTGACTATAAGGAAGAAATATTAAAAGTAAAAATTCAAGACAGAAAGTGATACAGTACCAGGAATGAGAGAAGTAATAGAGGGAGAGAGGAAGAAGAGAAACGTGTGTGTTCAGAAGGCAGGCTGTGAATATAGACAAACGAATGAAGAAGAAAGTGTGACTATTGATTACGTTGGAATGTAAGTGCAGCTTTAAAATTTAAAAGTGAGTTGGTTAGTTTTCTAGCAAAATAAAAACTCTAAAACATTACCTTAGAAATAATCTACCAAAAAAAAGTAGAGAACAATACTAGAGGAAGAGTATATAGTACCAAGAGCCCGTCACAGCTGAGCCAACATCAAAGATACTGCCCTTTTTTCATTATTTTGCGGAGGAGATGATTGCTTTTCTTCTCCTTTGTGTACATGGAGAAAGCATGGTTTGACATACAGAGCAAGGCTGCAATGTCACAGGAATAAAAGTGAGATCTACATATTAACCACTGACAAAAAAAACTAAATATAATATTAGCATACATAAACAATCAGCATACAGTCCTCCAAGGCCTAATGGAAACTTTTGTCTGGGATGGAAACAAACAAACAATTGAACAAACAAACAAAAACATACTCCAAATGGTAGGAAAAAAGAAGGATTGTCTTACCTGGGGATCCATCCCATATATAGCCACCAAACCCAGACACTATTGTGGATGCCAGGAAGTGCTTACTGGCAGAAACCTGATAGTGTTGTCTCCTGAGAGGCTCTTCTAAAGCCTGACAAATACAGAGGTGGATGCTGCCAGCCAACCATTTGATTGAGCATGGGGTCCCTGATGGAGGAGTTGGAGAAGGGACTGAAGGAGCTGACGGGGTTTGCGGGCCCATGGAGTGAACAATAGTGTCAACTGGCCAGACCCACCGAAACTCCCTGGGACTGGACCACCAACCAAAGCGGACCCATGGATGGACCCATGGCTCTGGCCACATATGTGGCAGAGGATGTCCTTGTTGAACATCAGTGGGAGGAGAGACACTTGGGCCTGAGGGTGTTCAACACTCCAGTGTAGGGGAATGCCTGGGAGGGAAGACATGAGTGGATGTGTGGGTGAGCACTCTCATAGACACAGAGGGAGGGGGGATGGGATAGGGAGTTTCTGAAGAGGAGATCTGGACAGGGGAAAACATTTGAAATGTAAATAAAGAAAATATCCAATAAAAAATAAACTAAAAAAAAAAGTAAAGATATATTTGTAAATATAAGCACATCTAGATTTAGAATCTCATTTCCACCTAACTCTATGCTTAAAGTCTCATATTAGTCTACTCATTTTAATGCTAATTTGGAATACTATCTTGTTAACTCTTAAGTATTACATACATGTGATCCTTCATAACCTAAATGACATCTCATAGGTATAGATTATGTATATTATACATATTGTAGGATATGTATATTCAAATGATATGAAAACATTATCATTAGTGTTAGAGACACTAACGTAAACAAGGGATATTTGCAAGGCTTCACAAAGAAATACAAGAACAAAACAAAATTAGTTTGGCAAGGCAAATTCTTTTTGAAAAAGATGTGCCATGACCCAAACCAGGCTAGCAAGCACAGGCATGGGAGAAAGTTCACTTTGCTTTTATTCTAATGCAGGTGGTAAGTGTTTACTGTCACCCAACCTCACTGTTTTTCATGATTGGCTAGTAATAAAAGAATAGACAGAAATGAAGTGAAGGAAAGGAGAATTCAGCTACTCAAGACCATCAAATTTTAAGGAATGCATAGAGGTCTTTGCTTATGCAAAGGTTTAGCAGGTGAAAAAGATTAAAGAAAATAATTAAAACTTTTAGAAAGTTGGCAAGGTTAAAAGTAGGGGATATTTATAGAATTTTCACCTTTGCCAGGAATGCTAATTGGCAACTACATTATATAAGAAAAATTCTCACATTGTAAGTATGAAATTATTTAAATTATTAAAAAAATGATTTTTTTCTAAGGCCACAAATGTCAAAAATATCCTAGAACCAACAAATTTATCTTGTAAAAAATAAAGCAATTGATCCAAATAATCGGTCAGCTACACTTTAAAATAATAAACTATGAAGCTTTTGAATATTTAATTCGAGCTAAATTTGTAAGTTTCTCAAGTAATGAGGTTATAGACAATAAGAAGCAAAGAGTTCAGCACAATAGACTAGGAGCATTAACAATAGCTTACAAAAATTATAAATGTCCTGTTAAGTATAAAAATAACAGCTATAAAACATATAATAAGAGAAGTGCAAAAACTAAGGCTTTAATGAGATACTAATTTTCAAGTGTCTCTTGGCAAACAACTGCATGTTAATTGGAAGGTAAGCAGAAGGATCTTTGGATGAGGGGAGTTTCACACATTCATTAAATTCAAAACCAGCCCTTTTAAAACTGAAATGTATTCCATCAACAGGGATTCACACTTGCAAAACTCACATTTCAACAATAGTGACTTTTTAAATTAAAGAATGAAAAAGAAGATAAAGCCTATTAATATGGAACTATCAAATATTACCATTTAAAAATGAGTTAATTCCTAATGGTAAATAAAAGGATTATTACTCTATCTTGTGGAACAATGAGCAGTTATAACTACTAGTTTTATATTTTTTTTTATAAACTAGCAAATTATAAACTAGGCAGCAGTACAGACTGTTTGACATGAAAGAAATCTAACTTCCTACCCCTTGCAAGTTAATGCCTCTCTACAAAGAACGCTAGGTAATCAGGAGCATCTTAGGGAAAAGTCTAAATTGGAATAGCTGTCTACTGCCGAAGTGGAACTTAACTGAGTTGCTTTGATAGGATCTGATTCTCTTTATGCTACAATTAGACGGGAGGGTTTGGTTCTAATACAAGCAACAGAAGAGGGGTGAAGGTCCCCCTTTTTACAACAGATTAAAGCTCAAGGCCTTGTAATATATTAAAAAGGCTAAGAGGGTTTAAAATATAGCTACTCTTTTCCTTGTTTCTTTTTATTTTTTTCTTTTTGATACTTTATTTACATTTCAAATGTTTTCCCCTTTCCAGGTCTCCCCTTTGGAAATCCCCTTGCCTCTATGAGGATATTTCCCCACCCACCTACCCACTTCAGTTTTCCCTCCCGGGCATTCCCTTATACTGGGGCATCTAACACTCTCAGACTCAAGGGCATCTCCTCCCACTGATGGTCAACAAGGCTCTCCTCTGTCACATATGTGACCAGCACCATGGGTCCCTTCATATTCATGCTTTGGTTGGTGGTCTAGTCTCTGGAAGCACCAGAGGGCCTGACCAGTTGACACTGTTGTTCCCTCCCCATGGGGCTGCAAACTCCCTCAGTTCATTCAGTCCCTTCTTCATCTCCTCTATCTGGGACCCCACACTCCGTCCAAAAGTTGCTGTGAATTGAATCATGGGTGATTCGAATTTTTGGGCTAATATCTACTTATCAGTGAGTACATACAGTGTTTTTTCTTTTGTGCCTGAGTTACCTCACTCAGGATGATATTTTCAGGTTCCATCCATTTGCCTGTGAATTTCATGATGTCATTGTTTTTAATAGCTGAGTAGTATTCCATTGTGCAAATGAACCACATTTTCTGTATCCATTCCTCTGTTGAGGGACATCTGGGTTGTTTCCAGCATCTGGCTATTGTAAATATGGCTGCTATGAACATAGTGGAACATGTGTCCTTATTACATGTTGGAGCTTCTTCTGGGTATATGCTCAGGAGTAGAATAGCTGGGTCCTCAAGTATTATTATGTCCAATTTTCTGAGCATCTGCCAAACTGATTTATAGAGTGGTTGTACCAGCTTGCAATTCCACCAGCAATGGAAGAGTGTTCCTCTCCCTCCACATCCTCGCCAGCATCTGCTGTCACCTGAGATTTTGATCTTAGCCACTCTGACTGGTATGAGGTGGAATCTCAGGGTTGTTTTGATTTGCATTTCCCTGATGACTAAGGATGTTGAACATTTCTTTAGGTGCTTCTCAGCCCTTCGAGTTTCCTCAGTTGAGAATTCTCTGTTTAGGTCTCTTCCCCATTTTTTAAATAGGGTTATTTGGTTCTCTGGAGTCTAACTTCTTGAGTTCTTTGTATACATTGGTTATTAGCCCTCTATCAGATGTAGGATTAGTAAAGATATTTTCCCAGTCTGCTGGTTGCCGTTGGACTGACAGTGTCCTTTGCCTTACAGAAGCTTTGCAATTTTATGAGGTCCCATTTGTTGATTTTTGATCTTAGAGCATAAGCTGTTGGTGTTCTGTTCAGGAACTTTTCCCCTGTGCCCATGTGTTAGAGAATTTTCCCACTTTTCCTTCTATTAGATTCAGTGTATCTGGTTTTATGTGGAGGTCATTGATCCAGTTGGACTCGAGCTTTGTACAGGGAGATAGGAATGGATCAATTTGCATTCTTCTACATGTCGATCACCAGTTGAGCCAGCACCATTTGTTGAAAATGCTGGGTTTTTTCCTCTGGATGGTTCTTAGCTCCTTTGTCAAAGATGCAGTGTACTTAGGTGTGTTGGATCATTTCTAGGTCTTCAATTCTATTACATTGATCTACCTGCCTGTCACTGTATCAATACAATACAGTTTTTATCACTACTGCTCTGTAGTACAGCTTGAGGTCAGGGATGCATATTCCCCCAGAATTTCTTTTCTGAGAGATATTGTTGAGAATACTTTTTGCTATCTTGGGTTTTGTGTTATTCCAAATGAATTTGAGAATTGCCCTTTCTAAATCTATGATGAATTGAGTTGGAATTTTGATGGGGATTGCATTGAATCTGTAGATTGCTTTAGGCAAGATGGCCATTTTTACTATATTAATTCTGCCAATCCATGAGTGTGGGAGACCTTTCCATCTTCTGAGGTCTTCTTTGAGTTCTTTCTTCAAAGACTTTAAGTTCTTGTCATACAGATCTTTCACTTGTTTGGTTAGAGTCACAGCAAAATACTTTATATTGTCTGTGATGATTGTGAAGGGTATCCCTTTCCCTAATTTCTTTCTCAGACTGTTTATCCTTAGAGTAAAGGAAGGCTACTGATCTGTTTGAGTTAATTTTATATTCGGCCACTTTGCTGAAGTAGTTTATAAGCTGTAGCATTGCTCTGGTAGAGTTTTTAGGGTCACTTTAGTATATGATCTTATCATCTGCAAATAGTAATATTTTAATTTCTTCCTTTCCAATTTGTATCCCTTTGACCTTCTTTTGTTGTCTAATTGATCTAGCTAGAACTTCAAGCACTATATTTAATAGATAGGGAAAGAGTGGACAGCCTTGTCTAGTCGCTGATTTTAGTGGGATTGCTTCAAGTTTCTCTACATTTAGTTTGATGTTGGCTACTAGTTTGCTGTATATTGCTTTTACTATGTTTAGGTATGGGCCTTGAGTTCCTGATTTTTCTAAGACTTTTATCATGAAGAAATGTTGAATTTTGTCAAATGCTTTTTCAGCATCTAATGAAATGACCATGTGGGATTTTTTCTTTGAGTTTGTTTATGTAGTGGATTACATTGATGGATTTCTGGGTATTGAACCATCCCTGCATCCCTGAGATGAAGCCTACTTGATCATGATGAATGATGGTTTTGATGTCTTCTTGAATTCAGTTTGCGAGAATTTTATTTAGTATTTTTGCATCAATATTCATAAGAGAAATTGGTCTGAAGTTCCCTTTCTTTGTTGGGTCTTTGTGAGGTTTTGGTATCAGTGTAACTGTGGCCTCATAGAATGAATTGGGTAGTGTTCCTTCTGTTTCTGTTTGGTGGAATAATTTGAAGAGTATTGGTATTAGGTCTTCTTTGAAGGTCTGATAGAATTTTGCACTAAACCCATCTGGCCCGGGCTTTTTTTTTTTTTTCGGTTGGTGAGACTTTTAATGACTGCTTCTGTTTCTTTATGGGTTATGAGACTGTTTAGATGGTTTATCTGATCCAGACTTAACATTGTTATTTGGTACCTGTCTAGAAAATTGTCCATTTCATCCAGATTTTCCAATTTTGTTGAGTATAGACTTTTGTAGTAGGATCTGATGAATTTTTGAATTTACTTTGATTCTGTTTATATATCTCCCTTTTCATTTCTTATTTTGTTAATCTGGATATTGTCTCTGTGCCCTCTGGTTAGTCTGGCTAAGGGTTTATCTATCCTGTTGATTTTCTCAAAGAACCAGCTTCTGGTTTTGTTGATTCTTTGTATAGCTCTTTTTGTTTCTCCTTGGTTGACTTCAGCCCTGAGTTTGATTATTTCTTGCCTTGTACTCCTGCTGAATGTATTAGCTTCTTTTGGTTCTAGAGTTTTCAGGTGTGCTGTTAAGCAGCTAGTGTATGCCTTCTCTAGTTTTTTTTTTTTTGGAGGCACTCAGAGCTATGAGTTTTTCTCTTACCACTGTTTTCATTGTGTCCAATAAGTTTGGGTATCTTGTACTTTCATTTTCATTAAATTCTAGGAAGTCTTTAATTTCTTTATTTATTTCTTCCTTGACCAAGTTGCCATTGAGTAGAGTATTACTCAGCTTCCATGTGTATGTGGGCTTTCTATTGTTTTTGTTGCCATTGAAAACCAGCTTTAATCCATAGTGATCTGATAGGAGGCATGGGATTATTTCAATCTTCTTATATCTGTTGAGATTTGTTTTGTGACCAATTACATGGTCAATTTTGGAGAAGGTATCATGAGGTGCTGAGAAGAAGGTATATTCTTTTGATTTAGGATGAAATGTTTAATAAATATCTGTTAAATCCATTTGGTCCATAACTTCTCTTAGGTTTACTGTGTCTCTGTTTAGTTTGTGTTTCCAAGGTCTGTCCACTGATGAGAGTGGGGGTTGATGACTCCCACTATTATTATGTGAGGTGCAATGTGTGCTTTGAGCTTTAGTAAAGTTTCTGTTATGAATGAATGCCCTGGCATTTGGAGCATAGATATTCAGAATTGAGAGTCCTTCTTGGTACATTTTTCCTTTGATGAGGATGAAGTGTCCTTCCTTATCTTTTTTGATGACCTTTGGTTGAAAGTTGATTTTATACAATATTAGAATGGGTACTCCTGCCTGTTTCTTGGGACCATTTTCCTGGAAAATTGTTTTCCAGCCTTTTACTGTGAAGTAGTGCTTGTCTTTAACACTGAGGTGCATCTCCAGTATTTAGCAAAATGCTGGGTCCTGTTTATAACTCCAGTCGGTTAGTCTATGTCTTTTTATTGCAGAATTGAGTCCATTGTTTTTAAGAGATATTAAGGATTAGTGATTGTTACTTCTTGTTATTTTCAATGTTATTTTTTTGTTTATGTGACTATCTTCTTTTGGGTTTGTTGAATGATTACTTTTTTGCTTTTCCTAGGGTGTAGTTTCCCTCCTTGCATTGACATTTTTTATCTATTATCCTTTTTAGGGCTGCGTTTATAGAAACTTATTGTGTAAATTTGGTTTTGTCATGGAATATCTTGGTTTCAACATCTATGGTAATTGAGAGTTTGCTGGGTATTGCAGCCTAGACTGGCAGTTGTGTTCTCTTAGGGTCTGTATGAGATCAGTCCAAGATCTTCTAGCATTCATAGTCTCTGGTGAGAAGTCTGGTGTAATTCTGATAGGTCTGCCTTTATATGTTACTTGACATTTTTCCATTACTGATTTTAATGTTCTTTCCTTGTTTTGTGCATTTGGTGTTTTGGCTATTATGTGACAGGAGGAAATTCTTTATGGTGTATCTATTTGGAATCTGTAGGTTTCTTGATTTTTTATGTTCTTCTTATTCTTTAGGTTAGGGAAGTTTTCTTCTATAATTTTGTTCAAGATATTTATTGACCCTTTACGTTGTGAATCCTTACTCTCTTCTATACCTATTATCCTTAGGTTTGGTCTTCTCATTATGTCCTGGATTTCCTGGATGTTTTGGGTTAGGAGATTTTTGCATTTTACATTTTCTTTGACAGTTGTGTCAATGTTTTCTATAGTATCTTGTGCACCTGATATTCTCCCTTCTATCACTTGTATTCTGTTTGTGATACTTGCATCTCTGACTCTTGATCTCTTTCCTAGGGTTTCTATCTCCTGAGTTGTCTCCCTTTGTGATTTCTTTATTGTTTCTATTTCCATTTTTAGATCCTGGATGGTTTTGTTCATTTCCTTTGCCTGTTTGATTGTGTTTTCCTGTATTTCCTTTTTAAGGGCTTCTAGCTCTTTCCCTGTGTTCTCATGTATTTCTTTAAGGGAGTTATTTATTTTCTTCTTAAAGTCTTCTATCTTCATTATGAGAAGAGATTTTAAATCTGAGTCTTGCTTTTCTGATGTGTTGGGGTATCCTGGTCATGCTGTGGTGGGAGAACTGGTTTCTGATGATGCCAAGTCGCCTTGGTTTCTTTTCCTTATGTTCTTGCCCTTGCCTTTTGCCATCTGGTTATCTCTGGTGTTAGCTGGTCTTGCTCTCTCTGACTGTAACTTGTCCTTCCTGCAAGCCTTTGCATCAGTACTCCATGGAGACCAGGTCTCTCTGATATGAATTTGGGTTTGGAGAGCTGTGGTACAGGGTCAGCTGTGGGGTGCAGACAGAAACCATAAGGATTCTGTCCCCAGCTGTTCATTGGTTCCTGTATCCTGATGGCTCTGCAAGGGTTTGTCTTGATCAAGGAATTTGAACATAAATGGTGGTCTTCCTGTGCTGGAAGGTGTGTTCTCACTCCTGGGAGACCAGTTGTTTCCTGGAACTATTTGAGTATGGAGCCCTGTGTCACAGGATCAGCTCCCTGCCTGCAGAAGGACACTGGAAGGCCACTCCTCAGTCAATGTGTCCTAAGGGTTCTGGGTGGGTCCCTCTGAGCAGAGGTGCTGGCCTTATTCCAGCTCACAGGCTTGTCCACACTCCTGAGAGGCTAGCTCTTTCCCTGAGCTATTTGGGTATGGAGTCATGTGGCACAGATCACAGGCATAAACTGGAGGCTCCCTGTGTCTTGAGGATTCAGAGAGGGTCCTGCTGAGCAGTGGTGTTTGTCTTACCTCTATTCACTGGCTTGTCCACACTCCTGGGATGCTAGCTTTCTCCCAGCACTATTTGGCTATGGAGCTCTGTGGCACAGACTAAGGTCCCTGGCTGCAGAAGGAAACCAGAAGCGTTTTTCTTGTTTCTGAAATGGCTATATTCCAACCCACCTTCCTCCTCATGGTGAAAATATTATGTCCTTTACTATGGGAACCTAGCTAAAAGACAAGAGTATTTTCCTGTGAGCGTGGTAAGCTTGTCATCTGGAGGAGGCTGCCAAAGGAACAGGCTGTCTTAGCATGTCACTAATCTACCTTGGGGGTTTGGAGGTGAGTTTCAGCAGCATGAGCAATTGTGAATATTGCAATTACCTGCAGAAAAGAGGAAGCAATCAGCAGAGCCTTGGATGCAAGGTCACAGAGCTCTGCGTAGGAGGGGTAGAAGGTCAGGATAAGTGAGTGGCTGTACAGTTTTTATATTTTTCTAGGTGCTTGTGCTTTGATTCATCCAGAGAAGGATTGCTTCAAGTACTGAAAAAGAATCTGATAAAAAAAAACCTATGGAAAATTAGAAAGGACATAAAAATTGAGTTATTAGAAATATCATAGTTTTCTAACAGCCCATAGCAATTGAAATGCACATTTTAATGTTAACCTTTTAACCAAAGTTTCAGTAGCAGGGTTCTTGTGACCTGGAATACAAGCATGTGAACAGTAAATATTTAAGTAGTAATGGAATGTAGACAGTGATGAATAGTGTAGAATTCAATCTGATTTATATCAGAAATAAAATGGATTTGGGTTGGAGATATGACCCAATAGTGAAAATTATGTATTGCTGTGGCAGAAGCCCTGAGTTCAGTTGCCAACACTCAAACCAGGTGGCTCAAAACCACCAGTAAGTCCAGCTTCATGGATATTCATCATTTCTCTTCTCTACCTGGATCAGCACTCATCTGCACATAGCCCCTGCAAACACACACACACACACACACACACACACACACACACAGAGACATACTTACATTTAATGCAAATAAGCCTAAAATACTAAAGTAGATTAAACAATTCAGAGATATAACATATGGAGTATTAGAATTTACATATTTGAGACAAAGTAAAAAGAATTTTGAGAGAAAGAAGGGAGCTAGAGGAAGAGGGGGAAGGACAGATTAAAGGGAATAGTATAGTGAGAAACTTTGTACAAAATACATGGGATCCATTTTTAAAAAGTTTTTATAAAACTCAGAACATTGAACAATGAAAGCACAATATATATATATAAATATATATATACACACACACATATATATATATATACATATATATATTACAAGTGTGTTTAATGAATTTGAAAATATGTAACTTAATATGTTATTCAATTGTTAAATAAAATAGCTATGATATTTATGTTTTCTGTAAACAAATTTCTTTTTAGACTTGTTAGGGTATGTGCTTGTGTGTGTGTGTGTGTGTGTGTGTGTGTGTGTGTGAAGAGAGGGGGGGAATAGGAAGAGACAGACTGGGCATCCATTTCACACTGAACCAGGATGTAATTTGATGTACTCCTTTGTGCATGTATACAGAATTGATGCCACTGGATCACAGGCTAGTGCTAGATCATATGAAGGTTCTACTTTAAGATGGTGAAGAATATCTACTTTGATTTTTATAGTGGCCACACTAAGATACACTTCCTTAAGCATTGTATAGATGTCCTGCATCCTACACAGATTTGTAGTTCTTTGAATATCTAGGTTCTTTTGTAATTATAGAAGAATTTTAAGATTGTCTTTTTTTGTTTGCTTGTTTGCTTTTACTTCTGTGAAATATTTCCTCACAATTTTGAAGAGACTCATTGAATTTATGTATCACTTTTGGTAACACGGTCATTTTTACTATAAAATATATCTATCTTCTATTGCCTTCTTTAATGAATTTCCTCAGTATTTGAAAATTTTCATTAAAGAAGTCTTTCACTTCCCTGGCTAGGGTCCACACTAGGCATTTTATTTTGAAGCTATTGTAAATTCAGATTGCTTTCATGATGTCTTTTTAAAATTTTAATTTCTGACAAATAGATAGGTACAGGTTCCAAATGTTGTTTTGTTCTGCATCTTTGCTAAATGTATATCAGCTTTAAATACTTTAATAGACTCTCTAGGGCCTCTTACAATCATATCTGAAGATAGTGATAAATTAATTTCTACCTCTCTTATGTATATTCATTTCTTCTCCTTTCTTATTGTTATAGCTAAAACATCAAAGACTATTAAACGTGTTTCCAGAGCTATGCAAAACCCCTTTTAGTTTTCTAAAACCTTTATTTATACCTTCATGGAGAAATGGGAAGCCCTTTGTCTCCATCTGATTTTAGTGAAGAAAGTTTTAGTTTTTCTTCATTTATTACAGTGTTGGCTATAGGTTAATCAGGTAAACTTTTTAGTATTTTTTTTTAAAATCTCTATTTCTTTGAGAATTTTAATTTGAAGTGATGTTAAACTTTTGTAAGGGGTGCTTTTCTGCTTCAGTTGAGCTGATCTTGTGATTTCTGTCCTTGACTCTACTCATAAGATGGATTGTATTTATTGACAAAAATATATTGAACCATCCTGGCATCTATGATACGAAGTCAGCATGATCATAGTGGATCATTTTTTGATGTGTTGTTGAATTGGGTTTTCGAGTATTTTATTGACAACTCTTGTTTGTCAAGGACATTGGGTTATAATATTCTCTTTGGGTGTCCTTATGTAATTTTACATTAAGAAGAATAATGGCTTTCTACAACAAATATACTTAGTGGTACCTCTTCCCTGTAAAGTTAGTTAATGGACAAGGTTTATAATCATTGGTTTCTTTAAATATCTGATAGAGTTCAGAAATGACTTCCTATAAACATTATCTTTTAATTTCCGTCTTAAAATTGTTTTAATTATGTTCCATAGTTTCTTGTTATTTCTTCATTTGATTGTATACATTTTTTAAATTCTCCACCTGATTTCTTTGAAGGCATGTTTATCTTTCAATACTGTGTTATTCAAGCTCCATGTCTTTATGTATGAAATTGAATATATTTTGTTATTATTTCACTATGTTCAAGTAGTGGGTTACAGTTGCTAACCTACTTATGTGCTGGGCTAATATAGTTGAAGGTGTCTGCAGATAGTTTACTCCAGCCTATGCACTTTGTAAAGTTTTTCTGCTATATCTAGTAAAATTATGGTAGCCACATATCAGAGTTTCTTGTGTGACATTGTTCTAAGTCTCCAGTTTGAGCCACAAAAGAACCTTTGTCTCTAGAGTCATTAGCATACCTTGCTCCCGGCCCCCTGCATGCTTTCCTCTGTCTCTGTCTCTGTCTCTGTCTCTGTCTCTGTCTCTATCAGTCTGTGTCTCTCCTCCACTCCTTACATCCCTCTTCTTGTCCTACCTCTTCCTCCATCTCTTATGTCTATTATTAAGATGTTCTGTAAATTTTGGGGAAGAGTGTTCTCTTCTAGGTCATTGTTTTACTTTCCTGCAGTTCTGCTGTCACATGAACTTTCACTGATAGGAGAGTTTTCTATGATCTGAATGCACTCTGGATTCTCTCTCTCAGTCTGCTCTGTTTTCCCCTGGTTTCTTCTTTGCTATTAAAATTGGTGAATTTTGAAGTCACCCACTTGTTTTCCAGTATTTTAAAATGTATTCATCAGAGATTTTAATAGTAAATGCTTGGATATTACCATTTAATTACTATATTTAATATTTGATTCTTTATAAAATATTCAGAGTAGCCATTAGTGTTAAAATTCCAAACAAGAAGCAAGAAAAATCTCAATAGAAAGAGAAACAAAAGAGATATTATTATACAAATTACAAAATAAGGCAGAAGAGAAATTAATGCTGATATTTAATGTTCTTGGATTTATATGCATATGAACATGCATAAATGTTTCTAGCAGAGTAAGATGAAAATTAACATTAAATTTGTAAATTGCAAATTTTCTCTCCCTTAAAATTTGCACTTTCATAGTCTAGTGATACACAAGTCTCTTGGTGAGGATGAAGATCTATCTGCCAGACTTTTTAAACTGTTGTTTACAATAGCTTTTCTTTTTTAAAGAAAATAACCCAAATGTCTTTTAAAAGATTATGTGAATTAAGGAAATTATGATGTTATGATTATACCAACACAAGCTCTAAAAATGCAAATATATGTGGCAAAAAACAGAATATAACTACCTTTTAGTAGGAAATTATGGGAATTTGCATCTTCTCCCTTGGCATTTAATTCATACAGTTAAATAAAAAGTTGAACAACATTCAAAAATCACTTCACCAAGTGGTATCTACAGCACAGTTACATTCTTGTATGTACTTCTCATAAAGGTACATATTTCAACCTTAAAGTGCTCAGTTTTGATAAATTAGACATCAAAATTATGTAATAAATAATTTCGAATATTTGTACAAAGTAGGAAAATACAATCAGTTAGTTTACTCAAAGACACACTAGATAGAAAGTCAGTCTTAGAGAATTTGCTGCATTTAATTCTTCTTATAATGATGCCCAGAAATAGACTCTTTGCTCCAAAATTAAGAAGGTACAGGATTACTTATTATCTTAGAATTTCTCCATGAAACTGAAACTTCTTTCTTGTTAGGTGTTTTAGGATTACATTATACTTAATGTAATTATCTGTGTTAGAATTTGAAGTATATAAAATTTTGAAGTACTCTGCATGAAATGTATAGAACAGTTGACGTAATGGTCTCACATTATAAGGTATTTTCATGAATACTGCAAAAAAACAACTGTTTTAATCATTCTTTCTAAAATTAGCTAAAA
The DNA here is from genome assembly GCA_019843965.1 of Rhynchomys soricoides. NCBI lineage: Eukaryota > Metazoa > Chordata > Mammalia > Rodentia > Muridae > Rhynchomys > Rhynchomys soricoides. The sequence goes on along the minus strand of JADRCH010000314.1, from coordinate 768,417 downwards.
GTGTGAAAACATTATGTCTAGGCAAAAGCATGATAGAAATATATTCAACAGAAAAATGTTATTATATAGACTTGATATTCATCTGATAATGGTATATATGCTTGAATGTGATGATTCCATTTTTTTATTTACAGAAACTATAAATTATATTCGCTATTGTATAGAATGATAATGATTACATACTTGTAACTATAGATTTTTATATAGCTATCATTTGTATATTTGCACTATGTAAAATTTTTATAATAAAGTTTGTATCATAATATAAATTAGATAACAAATATAGATTATTATCTATTTTTCTCTCATAATCAGTATACAAATCAATGCTAACCATACATTTTTGAAAAATATCCTTTATTTTATTTTGGAAATATGGCTTAAGAGGAAAGCACATATCACCTATTGGCAAGAAGAATAGATAGGTGAGCCACAGAGATTTCCCAGAGGATCATGGGTTAGCTTCTCAATTGCCACTGTTGCATGAAATCAATAGTTCTCACAAGTACCATGTCTTCTCAGTCAATAAGACCACTCTACAATAAAAACAATACTATGTTTCCTTTGCTTCTGGATCAAACAGTGCATCCTGACTTAGTTTCCTTTTTCTAATTAATGTAAGCTTAGTGGCTTGAAACCATACATATTTTCTTACTGTTCTATCAATCTGAAGTCAAACATAGGTATTCATGGTAAAGCTCAGAACTGGCAGGAACTGCTTCTTCACTTGTCATAGTTGCTCCAGCTCCTCTGACTCTTAAACACCACGCTATCTCATCTTTGCTACAATTCTTTCTCTTCCTTCCATTTTCTAGGCCATTGATGATACATTAGATTCACCTTGATGAGGAAGACTAGTTTGTACATTTTTAAAGTCAAAGGATTAGAATCTTAATTCTATTTTCAACTTTACTTACCTTCTGACTTGTAATTCAACGTAGTCATAGGTTATGATGACTAGCCCGAGGTTCATTAGTCTTCCTATCATATACTCTGGGTCATTCATATAATTCTTTATGACCAAAATTTTGAGCATTCCTTGATAAAATACTATACAACTAGAACTATAAAATATTATAAAAATATAAAATGGATATAAATAGAAATAGAAAAAGCTCTTCATATTATTGAATACTGTGGAAATTTAATAAAAAAGAAATTTATTTAAGCACACAACTCCTGAAACAGAAAAATTAAAAATAAATATGAGATATACATATATGACTTGATGAAAGACAAGCATATAGTAGTTTAAAGAAGGAAGCTGAGATTTCTTAGACTGTTAAATCCTCTCACTACATTTTCTTGTGTGTCTAGGTACTTGAAAATCTGCACTCTAAATGTACACTTCTCCTTATGGAAAATTTCTCTGTCTATATTGGATCTATTTAAAGTAAAAAAGGAAGGAACATGAGAGATGTTAACAAATGTGGGAAAGAAAAATATGACATGATGCTGCATAGAATTATTGCCTGCTATCCAGTGAGAAAAAGATTTAGTTGATGGTTTACTTCTATTTTTAAAATTCTAATAATATTAATGATATTCTGCACTATTTTATATTTTACAAATTTGTAAATTTATGGTGTAGGATAAAATAATTTTCACCAAATAACAGAAATGAGTCAATGAATTAGGATACATACTCACATCATGAGTATTTATTAGACTGTGCTTCTTCCAGGACCAAAGCCCTGTCAGTGAAAATACAGGCATTATTTCTCTGTTACTCTGTGAACTAATTATCTAGAAATCCTCTGAGATGATTAAAGTTACAAGAAATGAGAACAATCTTTAATCCTAAGACACCTAAGAACAGAACCTGCCATTCCATGGGTTGGATGCACATTAATAGGTATAAAATACTGGATATATCAAAACTCAGAGATTTATTATTATTATTGCTCAATTGGAACCAAGCAATACCAGAAAGTAGGGCATCCAATCCATTGGACTGCCTTTCTGGGAATATAGTTAGGCTTTTCTGAAGCAGGTGCTTACTGATTCAGACAGTCATGAATTAGTTCAGGCAATCTTTCCACCTTCTATTGGCAGTTATCACTTTCTATGAAACAGAAGGTATGCTTCTCAAAAGAAGGCAAGACAAGGGTCATAGTGATGAAGAAGAATCATTTTTATCACTTCTATAGTTGTCTGGTTGCTGTGCGCATGAACCATGATTTTCTTTTGTCTTGCTGAACCATGCTTTTCTCTCAATTTATTTCTGTGGCTATGATAAAATACCCTGGCAAAATCAACTTAGGAAAGACAGAGTTTTCTTAGTTCATAAGTCCAGGTTACAGTCCATCAGAGCAGAGAAGTTAAAGCAGCAGGAATGTAAAATAGTCAATGACAGTATAATCAGTCGAAAGCATCAGACAAAAATGAAAGCCTATATGCTTACTGCTGGGCTCACTTTCTCTAATATGGTCTAGGACTAATGCTGCCCACAATGGTTTGGATCTTCTCAAATCAACTAATGCAATCAAATAGACCAACCTTATTAAATGAGTCCTTCATTGAGACTCTACATCAGCTCTTTTCAACCTGTGCATAATAATGTCTTTGGGGGTCGAAGGACCTTTACACAGGGTCACATATCAGATAGCCCACATATCAGATAATTACATTATAATTATATCAGTAGAAAAATATAGTTATGAAGTAGTAATGAAAATATTTTTATGGTTGGGGGTGACCACAGCATGAAAAACTGTATTAAAGTGTTCCAGCATTGGAAGGTTGAGAACCACTGTTCTAGAATGTCTCACCATGACAATCAAAACTAGCCATCATTGTATATCTCAAGTCTTTTTCCTAAAAATATTAATAAAATGAAGAAAGTTGTTGGATGTTGGTGACTAAAGTATATTCATTTTAGTCTAGTCAAAATCCTATATGAGAGAATTCAGATGTTAGAAAGGTTGTTGATGAAATCCAATGTAGGAAGTAATTCTATGAATAACCTGATTTTCATAACAGAAGGAAATTCCCTGAAGAGTTCAATGCTCTCCTGAGCTTATTTAACATTTTATTCTCTGGGTCTGCTGATGTGCTGCCCTGCTAGGTGAAAATGGTTTCATCAAATTCATATCAGCAAGTTTAGCTTTCTGTAAACATGACCATAGCCCTGCGTTTGTCACCACAGCTTCAATTCAGTCCACTGGATGTTGATTTGTACAGTTCAGGACTCTCTACAATATTCATGATTCCTTGCATCGTACATACAGGCTAAATTTTCACTTTTCCTGCAGCAGCACTGACTATAGATATTTGCATATTTGAAATGCTGCTTGCTTCCTAGACTTTGCAAATTTACTTTCAGCTTGTTCAAGATAGCATGCATTAGTCATGAAGACCTGAGCCTCCAAGCTATCAAACTCTCTTAAAATCTTACTCTTGTGAGGCCAAGCTGTCAGAAACTCCCAAATGGGCTATGAGTCATGACTGTAGACCAAATGCCTTATTATCCTAAAAAGAAGCTTAGGCACTCCCAAAGATAGTCCCTTTGAGATTTCCAATTTCTGCCTTGAGAATTGCCCTGGAATGATCTTCATTTGATAACTTGCCTTCAGCTACAAATCATATACATGCAGAGCACAGTGGCAGGAGACAGTGCCCAATATGTACCCTTACACTGAGCTCACTTCAGAATGGATATGGAGAGAGAAGTGAGTCAGGGAGAGATAGCTATTTAAAACCTTCTTCCTGCTTAAGCTCACAGGTCCAGTGCATGAAATGGCTTTATTGTCTGTTCTCCCTACAATCCTTTACAGCTTCTGAATGTCTTTTCTTATTCTTTGTTCTCATGCCATCCTATTTAACTCTCCCATACTTGTACTCTCTTCTCTACTGTCCAAGTGATCCCTAATATTTTTTAACAACCTTGTTTCTTTAACTTAAATCTAATTTCTTAGAACTATGAATACAAAGTTTCCTCCTAATCTTGTGCTCTATAATCTTTTTTCCAATCTTTCATTGTACCTCTTGCCATTCTTGTTCAAATTTAACCAAGCCATTTCTCAGGAATACTATATAGATCTATATATTCATATATAGGTCATAACATGTTTCTTTCTCTAATGATTAAAAACATATAACCACTTGATTGGGGCAGGTAAGTGACTTTGAAATTTGAAAATTTCCCCCTGTTTTTCAGTAGCAACTTTTCAAGATGTTTTTTTCTTTTTCTTTGTGGAGGAAACCCCTCACACTAAGCCAGAGAAAGGACAAAAAAAAAAAAAAAAAAAAAGAAGAAGAAGAAGAAAATGTCCTGGAAGCAAGACAAGCTAAGTGAGTCCCATGTCTATTTTGGGAAAAAACAAAGGCATTTCTTAGTGGGGCAGATCTATAGGGGACAAACACCCACAACTTGCATACGTTTTTGTTTGTAAATAATGATTTACAATGAAAGCAATGAAATAATAATTTTAATTTACTATCTTGGAAAATGAAAGATATTTGCATGTACAACTATTCCTTCCTATGGAAGATGGCTTCTGGGACCCTAACAGATCTATAAGAATTTGTGGAAACTTTCTTGCTAACTTTCAAGTCTGACATTACTGTTAAGCTCTGTTTCTTGCACAATGATAAACTTAATATATCAGCATGACTTACTCTTCTCTACCTGTGGAATCCCAGACCTGATACTGGCTACCTGAACAATGTCAGGCAGGCCTGCACCTAAGATACCTGGAATACCTCCCCCTGTTAATGAGACATCTCAGTACCTTAACTTTCAGCTAGTAACATTTGCCCACCTTGGATATTCTCCCCCCTTCTCTAAAACTATATAACTCTTGATTCACCATGAATATAGTATATGTGTATAAGCCTTCCCTGAATAAAGAAATGCTTACAGGTCAAGTTTGTCTTAGAGAGGTATTTTGTTGAAAATTATTAGAGAAGACCTTTGCCTAAAAGAGCTTTAACACTATCATTCTTGAAGACAGCCTCCCACTCTCTCATCCCAGCTGGAGTGGGATTTTGCAAAACTCCACCTATTCCAGGCTCCACTTTTATCTATCCATCCCAGTGTAAAGCAATGTTTGGGCACCCAGAGAAGGAGGAAACAGAAGATGCAAAATGACAACTGGACCTCAAAATGCAGACCAGAGGTATGTCCATGCTCCTATTATTTATGTAAAATATTCTCTGAATAATTTAAATTATCTTAACACTTTTAATACCTAGTACAATAGAAATGCTATTCACATGTTAATAAGAGGAACTGGGTTTGTCTATCTTCAGTATAGGTGCACATTTTTTCTAATAATGCTTGGACTCCTGTAAATGTAACCCATAAATAAAAAGTTGTGAGGATATGTAACAAAATCACAATCATGCAAACCTCCTTTAGTCTCTTTATCGTATTTTCCTTTCTTCTGTGTCTGTTTGTCCCCTACTGTGACATCTGTCTTTAGATTTCTAATCACACTTTTGCTCTTCCTCTAGCTGTCTCAAACATACCTATCCAAGCATTCCAGCTCATGCCGTTTCAATTTCTTTCTGAACCACTTACTTGCTTTACCAGTGATGCAGAGGTGCTTGATTTTGAATTATCAATTCTATTCTAACCTTTCAACAAAAGAAAGAAAAAATCTCTTTAATGTAGGCCTGATTTCCAATCCAATAACTAAAATGTAATGTCATGCTTAAATCGACTCTCTGTAATCCTCCAAATGAGGTAGAGAGATTAGAGAGGATAGGAATTAATAGATCATGATATCGAAGGAGTGAGTGTTCTTTTACTTAATTCATAGCTCTGCTCTGATTGACTCTGATAGCATTTGAAAGCTTAAGAATGGAAAAGTGCACAGGATGAAAATAGGATTGATAACAGCTTTAAAGTCTAACAGAATAGAGGTAGAAGGGAAGAATCTGATGAATGACAGCGAGACATGCACAGCAATGGAAGGAATCACATCTGAAAAACATGAGTTAGGAAATCCAGATGATTGTTGCCCAGAATCTGAGTACAAGTGAAATATATAATGCAAATTATTAAATGTTCAGTTGAGATATCAAATGTAAAATAAATGCTGTGGACTAGGATATTCAGAAGAATCTACGATTTTGATGTTGTCTTGGAATGTAAACTACTTTAAGTCTGTTTATTGGTGTTTCTTTAATAAAGTATAAATGGATGTTTTCTTGGTTTCAAGAGTCTTCCCTCCTAGTTTTATACATTTCAGAGCAATGTTGGGGAAGATAAAGATGAAGAGATCAAATTGCAGATAATGATGTATAAAAAGAACTGCAAGTTTAGGTTTCTGGCAGAACATTCAGAAAAATAATCAGAAACACAAAGGAAAGGAATGTGGATGAACTCAAGGAAACTATATAAAGACCTTCATTTCTGTCAATAGTCAACCAAGTCAAAAGCATGAGAAAGCCATTTAGTAAATTTAGCAAAAATGTTTTCAGTGGGTTTATACACATTTCTTGCTGTATGTGATCTTACAGAATAGAAACTTCCTCACTCTGCTGGGTCTAGAATAGACTCCACTGAATATCTAACATAGTAGTGATACATATTGAGCTACATATGTGGTGTCTTCTCAAGAAAATTTAGCCACTGAGGTGTTAATGCATCAGTCCTTTGTGTATGTTTTTGGGAATGCATGCATGACTATATGTTCATGTGTATACAGGCACAGATGTGTGTGCAGGTGCATGAATATATGCATATGTTCCCATATATGTGTGAAAGAGGGAAGGCAATCATGAGTGTCTTTCTTCAAGCATCACTCACATTTTGTGGGGAAGGGTCTGTCAGTTGTTTGGATCTTAGATTTATTAATAAATTTCATTATATGTGTTTGTGTGTGTGTGTGTGTGTGTGTGTATGTGCATTCACGCACACACCCACACATGCATGTGTGTGTACCATAAAACATATGTCAAGGTTGAAAAGAGCTCTTGGTAGTCATTCTCTCCATCCATCATGTGTTTCCCAAGAGTTGAACTCAAGCCGTCGAACTGTATGGTAAGCCCCTCTACCCACTTAGATATTTCACTGGCCTATCCCTGCTTACTTTTACATGAGTTCAGGAGACTAAATTCAGGTCCTCATGAGTCAAGCATTTATGAACTCACTTCTGAATCTTACACTGGAATTTTAAAACTGTGGAAAGTAGAAGAGCAATTGCTCTTACCAGTAACCAAGTCAGCATCTAAACATAGGCTTGCTTCATAACTGAGTTTTCAATGTTTATGTAAGTCTCTAATAAAGAAATTTCAGACATTTAAATTTAGTAACTTGAGATTACAAACCATTTCATCTTTGAATAGGGTACCCATTTTACTACATAAATAGTGAGTAAATTATGATGGAATTTACTTTTTTACTATAGAAATTACTGTCCCTGCTCTATGTAGACTGCATTAAAGATACAGTGAGAGCAATTTTTGAGGAGTCTATCTTAAAATTTTATTTGCTTTAATTTTCTTTACAATATGGTAAACAAATCCATTGTTTGGGTTTATTTTCTTGTGTTTCACTTTGGTTTGACATCAAATTGTCTAGAAGGAGAATTATTCCTTCTTGCCATCACTCCCAATGGCCCATGAAGAGAATTTGTGCTGCCTTATTTACAGTTTGAGTCTCAGTATGAATATGACATTGTGTGGCAGTAGGGAGAAGGATTATTCAGATAACAGTGTTTCATTGGAGCTGAAGATACAAGGGCCATTTTGTTAGGACACCATGGTCCACAGAACACATTTATCCATTTGACCTAGCTATGAGCTCTAAGTGGAGTAGGCACTTTTCAGTTCTTTAGTTGATAACAGATATATTTGATTACCTGGATTTTTCTTTAATGAGTTTTGTTAGCTTTTTACTTAGATGTTTTCTATGTTGCCTGAAAAATTCTGGACAGTTCACAATTCTTGGAGAAATGGCCAATCGTTGAGAGTCTGGGTTTTTATTTTATATGCGGTGGCTGACCTAGCCTTCTATTCTTTAAACTTCTGGGGAGTTCATAATAGAATTAAGCTCCATTGTCTAGAAATTGCAAACCAGTTATCAGCAAACATTTTATTGTGTTTTGTGAGTTTAAAAATTCACCTTTTCTTCTCTCTAACCTGTGCTTTCTGGAAATCAGCATACAAATAAGTCACAGGCATTCTAGCTTATGCTTAAGTGACAGATCCTTGGAAAGTAGCAAGAACAAATAATACAAGCTACTTTATACTAAAGATCAAATTTGACTTTAGAATTAAACATTCATATTATGTTTTATGGATACATTCTGACAACTATTAAAATATTTCTTAAACTGATGTGATATAAATTTAAAAAGAAAAACTATGTGGATAGGTAAGGTAAATAATTTACAGATGAGGAAAAATAATGTAGTTCAATGTTTCTTTAGAAGAATATTTAATCTTATAAGACAGAATTTTACAAACTGAAAGTTAAGAATTAGAGGCCTAATTTGATATTAATTTCAGCTCATATTAAAGAATAATAGTTTCTAAGTAAGAAACACTAATAAAGAGAAATACTTTCCTTCCAAGCCTCTGTGTTCATTACGTTTGTACCACTGTAACCAAAATTCATGGTAGAAGTAACTTAAGGAGCTATATTTTAGCTTATTGATTCAGAGTTTCAATCCATCATTAATGGAAGATATGAGACAGAGTTTCAATCTGGAACTCTGTATATGGAGGTGGCAGCATGCAACAGAGACTGTTCAAATGGTATAGACAAAAATGTACCAGTAAGAGACCCAGAGTCAGGAACCCCACATAACTTTCAAAAGACTACCACTAGAGATTTATTTCCATCAGCTATGGCCCAACTCCAAAATGTTCCCCAGGATGTTATAGATGCCAGGAACAAAGGTAGTCTATCATGAAAAATTACAGGCAACAAGTCAAGTCATCTCAAGAGTGAAGTCATGTGAACTGCATAAGACAGGGGAGGCACCCATCTTGTTATGCCCCAAGCTGCAGATGCCAGACTGGAATGATGGAGTTTTGTGTTGTCTTTCAGAGTTTTACTCTTGCTCTGGCTCAGTCCTTCCTTATTCCGTCCTGGTTCTTTTAGAATGTAGATGTTTCCCTTTTGATATCACATAATGAAGGTATAAATTTCTTTCTTTCATTTCATTTTTTATTTTATAGGGGCTCACAGTTTAAAGATTGCCTTGAATTTCAAAATGTACTGTGAATCTTGGACTTTGAAAAGAGTTGAAACTGTTAAGATTTAAAGGATTTTTTATGTCACCTAAATCCATTTTATTTTATGTAATGGTCATGAGCCTTTGAGGATCAGGAGTGTAATATGGGTTTAAAATCTATGTATCATTGCTTCTTCTCCATATGATGCTGCTGTTTTAGATGGCTGTAGAACATTTTGGAGATCCATTACTTATGAGTTCACCTTTACAATCTAGGTCATGTAGCAGACTCTGTTCTTGCCTCCAAATAAGCACATGGATGCTGACTTTGGAGAATATGCTGTGGGGGATCAGTCATGGTACCAGGGACTCCATTCCAGTCAGCTGAGGATACCAGAACAGTTACATTGCCATTGTATGGCTAGGAGTCTGCACTCTAGTTCTTCTGGATTTAGATATCTTTCTTATAAATTACATTAAGGAGTCATAGTTTTTTCATGTCCAAATATCAATAAAAAGCCTGCTTATTTAGAAAATCATTCAATTTGAATGTAATATACCTACAAGTTTTGTGTCATTCACTGGAACTAATAAAAACAATGGAACAATTAATATTATTTGAAATTAAATAAGTAAAGGAATAAACAAAAATGCTCATCTACTCAAGTTTGGACACCAATGTGAACTGTGGTTAGGAAATTATATTCATTCTAAGCTAGTGTCATAACCCTGGATTAGTTTTAATACTTCACTGACAATGGAAGAAATTTGGACTCATTTTTCATTACCCTCTGCTTTGTCTTGTGCTATAATGTACCAGTCTCTGTGTTACTGCAAAGGGACAAAGGAAGCTTGGCATCAGGAGAATTTCAAGAGGTTATCATCTTTGCCAACATTTACTTAAAGGCTTTTCCATTTATTTTTCTAACTAATCAAAAAATCTTTGGTTTCATATGTGAGAGTCTCACAAGCCACAAAATGTTTAGTGTGTTAACGGATATAAATGCCCTCAAGTCGGCATGACACTGGGTAAATAGTCAGCCAGAATGTTTCTTTTAACTGTAAGATCATGTTCTAAAGAAATATTACTCCAGGAATGTTTATAAGAAAATCTATCATTTCAAAAAAATTCTGAACTTGTGTAACATAAGATCTCAAAGTGTTTAAAAATATAATAAATTCCCCTGAAAACAAAACTAATACATGTGCCTCATCTTTTGTGCCCCATCTTAAGACTGTTCCTTCATACTTACCATTTATGGCCCAGATCAAACCTATTGTCACTTTTTACTGTAAATGCAAATCTGCTACTCTACAACTATATTTATTAAGGAAAACATTCAATATATATTTTGAAATATAATCACTGTATTACATAAATTAGACCGTATCAAACTACTCCCTACCAAATCCTCATTGTCTTATATTTTTAATTTAATTTTGTTATAAAATATATTTTTATCATATTCCTTTTCATCCCAAAATCTTCCCATATGTTCATCCCCTCCATAGCCACAAACTTCATGTTCTTGCTCTCTTAAATGAAAGACAAAATCAAAACAAACAAAACAAAACCCACTAAAGCAAAAAATATCAAAATAAGTTTTTTTTAAAAACAAAAAAACATGCACACATAAAACATGAATCATGGAGTCAGTTTTGTGTTATCCAGCTACTTCTGTGCTTAGGACCTGTCCTTGAGTGTGGCTTATTAAAACTAAAGGGATTTAGTAATAAAATGATTCTTAATGACATATTGTCATAACCATGGATCACAGTGTCACTCAATCTTCATGAAGAAACTGCCTCTTGCAAGAGATCATAATTAACACAAGGCCCACTGATCAAAGTGCAGAATGTGGGAGTCTGTGGACTACTCAGCACTATACAGAATGCTTTTATCAGACCTAAGGGTTCAGGGATCTAAACAGATGATGAGGCAAGAAGATTGTAACAGCAATAGTTGGTTGAGTCTCCAAGGAAACAGCAATTTCCAGATACAATAGGATGTGAGTGTGTGTGTGTGTGTGTGTGTGTGTCTGTGCGTGCGTGCATATGTGCGCACTCACAGAGACTGTAACAGCACACATAAAACATGCAGAGGTTCAAAGCAGACAAAATCCCAGCACAGAGAAGGGGAAATAACCACAAAGGCCCATTTTTAACAAAGAAACTATTTACAATTGATAAGTGCTAGAAAAGAAAGAAATGTTCTCCAATGGATGGACACTGGGTATATCAAAATTCCCATCTTCAACAGATTTTATTGAGAACAATACCTAAGCATTTATGTAAATTAGCTTTGCTAATTTACAATGTGATCATCAGTACCTGCTTCCTCAAAATGACTGTCTATCTTGATCTTGTGTAGTTCCTTTCTTGAGATACATTCTTTGCTAATTCATTAGCAGGAGTCAGAGGTTAAATTTCATATTTTGTGAAAGTTGTGTCCGCTAAAATTCATATACTTAAATTCAAGCCACCCAGAGTTGAAGCTGATGATGGTGAGGGCTTGAAGGTGGAATCATGATAGGTTTTGGCCTTAGATAGAAGTGGCCCATGGGAACTAACCTGCCTCCTCTAAAATGTCAACACAAATTAAAAAGCTTTCTTAATAAAGAAAATGTAATAGATGCCATATTGAACTTGGACTCCTGCCTCCAGAATGATGAAAAATAAAACATGCTCTTCTAAGCCACAAATACACTGTAGTAGCTCATTATACTCACTAGTTCATGATTAGCAGCCTAAGAAGACTGCAGTATATAGAATGCTAACATTAATTCTCCACTGGACAAAGTAGAATCCTGATCAACTAAGACTGCCTTATCACATGTTGCATGGATGTATGGATGCATGTCTCTGTGTATATATGCATGCATGCACATACACATATGTGCATAAAGTGCACAGAATAATCCATTACCTTGTAATCCATATAACTGAGCATGTGTGCACATGTGTGCACATGTTCTCTCTGTCTCTCTCTCAACTGAAAATCTGGAATAGTTGGTTTTAACACATAGTTTGGGAGGCTTCAGTCTATGGACTGTTAACTTTTGGGCCTCTGGTGAGTCAAGATAATATGTTAAAAATACAGGGTGAAAGAACATAGGTACATAGTGACCTTAGCTGCACACAAAACAAAGAAGAAGATACCGAAGTTTCAATATATCTTCAAGGGTATACCGTTTAAGGCCAGATCTCTGACTAAAACCCTGGCTCTTATGCATACCACCACCTCCCATTAGTGCCATAGATTGGGAGTCAAACCTTTGGGAGACTAACCTATAATTCTAACCCCTCCCAATAAAAGCAACGTAGAAAGATGCACAGAGAGAGAGGGTGCAGGAAAGGGTGAGAGAGACAGACAGATAGGCAGACAGAGACAGACAAAGAGACAAAAACAGAGAGAAAGACAGACAGAGAAAAAGAATACAAGAGAGCATGAGAGAGACAGAGAAGGAGGGGGTAGAGGAAAAGGGAAAGGAAAAGCGAGAGACTTAGTTCCCATTAGGGAACTAACTGATACCACATTTCTTGCCTAAAACATAAAATACTACACCAATTCTACTGTTTTATTCCCTGTTCCTACTGTGATTACATACTTCATAGCAACAGGACTTGAATTTTATTTTAGATATAATATTAAACAGTATATATTTGCATAATTGTCCAGTGTCTATATACTGCATAAGCTATACTGAGAGCTGTCAACAATTTTGACCATTTGTTGTCTTTCTGTCTCTACCTGTCTCTCTGTCTCTTTCTGTCTCTCTGTCTATCTATCTATCTATCTATCTATCTATCTATCTATCTATCTATCTATCTTTCTATCTTTCTATCTATGTATCTACCTATCTACATATCTATATGCATACATACAATTTGTATGAAACAGTTGAGTAATTTGGAAGAAAGTAGGCATTATTTTGTAAAGTGCATTGGTTTGATAACAACCTCAGAATATTCAACGTGTCATAGTGTTGCTTTAAGGGAAAAAAAAAAAAAAAAACTACAATACTTGCCCTCATGTGTAATTTAAGCAAGAACAAGCCCACTTTTGAATTCTTTTTTACTTTCTCCTTGTGTTTTCTTTCATTCCTGTCTGTTGGCTGTATGATTCTGAATCAGTACCTGTCTAGATGCTGTGTTGTGAATTTGGCTATCGCTGCCTCTTAGTCTAGGGGCACATACTTCTGTCTATGTCCCTAAAAATGAGCTTTGCTCTCCATTGAACAACACGAAAACCATCACATGGGAAGGAATATGGATACTTTATAGAAACCCTTAAAACAATTTTACAAGGCACTGAATCACTGATTCCAATTGACTTCAGTTCACCCAGATAACAAATGAAGAAAAGCTGTCAAGCAATATTCATGTTCTGTATCTAACACATATGTTGAGTTTTGATTCTATTTTTCCTTTTTTAGAAATTTTATTTAATTAATTTAGTTATTATTTACTTATTCACTTATTCCCACTCACTGGCCCCTCCCAGTCACGCCCTCCCACAATCCTTTCTCCTCCCCTTCTCCTCTAAGCAGATAGGGCTGCCTCAGTATATCCCCACCCTGGCAATTTAAGTCTTTGCAAGTCTAGGGAATTCCTCTCCCACTGAGGCCAGACAAGGCAGCCCAGATACAAGAAAAAAATATGGAATGCTTCATAAATTTGCATGTCATCCTTGTTCAGGGACCATGCTAATCTTCTCTGCATTGCTCCAATTTTAGGAGCACAGATTTGGTTTTATAAGGTTGCTTTTATTCTATTTTCTATTTCTGGCAAATTATTATCATAACATACATACACACATACATTACTTATAAGTACAGGGGATGGAAGAACACTTATCTTAAAAATTATAGCAATGATTAGTCAAGTTGTATAAGTTGATTACATGAGAAATCCAAAACAAGGAACAGTTGGTTGCTACATTATTCTTTTAAAGGGAGGTTAATCAGAAAGGCTAAGTGTATAGCAGGATCTCTACCAAAGTCCTATGTGACCTTAATGCTTATTAACATTTGTTGTGATGTCCGACAAAAGTTCCAGTTTTTTGAATATGAGATATAGTTTCATCATAATGTATTGCTACAAAAAGAATAAATCTTCATTCTTTCTAGCCTGTACATGCATACTTTGAAATTTGTACTCAGTGAGCCCCTTGCTTTAGATACAGTTAAATAGAAAGGAGCTAATCAGTACATAGAACCCTAGTCCTGCTCTAGTGTTGCTAAATCAAAATCCCCAATGATGGAGCCCAAGGCCTTTATGTACTTTAAATATGTGATATATTTTAGGGCATTTAGCAGAAAAATCCCCAAATAAATACTTTATAGCTTAAACAGTGTATACAATTTAGGGAAGTCAGTTAAAGCTGTAGATACAAACAGAATGAAATCAAAGTATTGTATGAAAAGCAGTTGGAAGCCATTGGCTTCAATTTGCTCCATCAAAACATTTATCACACTCCCCCAACCCCAACATACAAATTACATGCTTCTACTTCTATGTTTTTGAGTGAATAGGGAAAAAATGGTCAAAAATAGAAAACCATGCAAAGTACTTTATAGTACTGAGCCTCATGAGGGCTTATTTGCTCTCATGAGTCATTCTTTTGTTCCCAGAACTTGGGGGATTTTTATTCACAGCTGTCATTTCTGTAGATTTTGTACTTAGGATGCTATCATTAACAATTGTGAGAACACAAAGCATTCTCTTGTTTTGTTTTATTCATGCTATAACATGACTTTTCAAGAAAAAACCAAAATGAGAATTTTGGCTTCCATATTCAGTGTTAAAATGGATTGCATGCTTCTCTAGCACCCAGTATAAGATTGTTTTATAAAGAAAAGTACCATCTGCAAGAGCTGTCAATCAAAAGCTTAGTTCATCTCTTCATTCTGGAATCATTCTCATCTAATGATGCAGAAATATGTTATAGAGGAAGATTTCACAATTGCTTTCCTTTCTCCCAATGTCTTTGAAACAATGCAAATCTCCCTGAACATATTCAACGGGATTTTTCTTTGAAACATACAAAAGGGCATTGGTCCAGATATTACAAAGTACTGTAAAACTGACATGGGATATTCAAAATGTATGTACACAAGTAGAATGATGAAACCAAAATACTCAGGTTTCCAAACAAAGTCACTTGTTTGTTGAAATGACTTAGAAATGAATTTTCTGAGAAATGTTATAGTGAGTTGGATACTTCAATCTTCCTGGGCATGAATGGAGACTTGATTTGGACTTATCAAATCTGCTTTCCTTTGCAATAACCTTTGGGTATATTCTGATTTTCATTTCAGTGTTCAAACATGTTAATATGAAAGTGTATATAAAATAGATATCTCAGGTTTTACCTAAACTTATGAGCCTACTCCTTGGACTGTCACTGTGTTATAAACTTCTTCTTCTCTTAGAGTCTGCTGTGCTTCAATCATTTTTACTCTGATTGTATGGAATAGTCCCATTAGAAGTGGGCACTATGTTTCTTTGCTGAAACAGTTTTCACCATATTGCCAACTCTCTTGGAATTTATATTATCTCTACATTTTTTTCATGAAACAATAGATAAAGTATCAAGATGAATTTACCATTTTAACCATTTGGTAAAGCTATTTCTGTAGTTAGTAGTTCTGAATTATTTTTTTACAGAGAATAAGGAATGTATGCGGTTCACTTCCTAGTGTCACACTTCAGACATAGATATTCAAAACCACAGCTATTGGTCCATCTGTAATGTCTATGGCAGTGATGGTGTGGCATGTATAAGTATTTGTGTGTCAGAATTGGAATGCAGCATGATTTTAACCTTTATTGACAGGCAGCAGGATAATTTCATTTCAAGGAGCCAGGTAAGTTATCTCCATACAGTACAGTTATGTCATACTCAAACCATTGGCAATAGTTTGGCGCTACCATGAGAAACAAATGACAGAAGGAGGCAAACAGTCTTAATTTGTCAGAACTTAGCTTTCAGCATAAAAGAAGGCAAGTAGTTGAATGAAAGTTGCCATTGAGTATCTCAGATGCATATTTTTTAATCTAGCTGTTTCCTATGTCACTCTCCCAGCTATCTCCTTTCTAGGAAAGGTTTAGAAATGTTTGATGATAGAAAGGGTAAAAAATAAACCCAAAGAATAAAATTCCAAATTGTGAGATATAAGACATTTAGGTATCAAAGTGCACTAAAAATTTTGAGGCAGTGCTTTATCTATATTATTTTTATTTTTTTATGATAATATAAATGATTATACCATATAGAGTTTATTTGGACATTCTTTAATCAATAAACTGTATGAATCTGATCATGATGTTATAACAAAGTATCACAGATTGGATTGTTTAATTAGCAGGAATTTATTTTTCACAGTCAGGAGTGTAAATTCCCATGCTGAGGTCTGACAGTGTTTGATTTCTGATGTGGAATCTCTTCCTGGCTTGTGGACAGGCACATGTGTTGTCACATGGCAATTCTCTATTGTGCCCTCTGTGTAGAGGACTGCATAGCTCTGCTCTTACTTATAAGTGCACCACTCCTGTGCAGTTTGTCTTGTTTTGACTACTTTACTTGTCCTGGGTTACATTACCCAGAGGCTTTAATATATGATTTTGAAGAACAATAGGGATCAAATGTTCTATAACATTGTACTTTACCTTCCAAAATATACAATGTTTTTTTGCATGTAAAATCTATTACGTACATTTTTCTATTCACCAAATTTCTCACTCACTGTAGTGTCAACTTTAAAGCTTCTCATCTTATTTAAATACTAAACATTGGTGAAACTCAAGGCACAGCATATCCTGAGATAATTTTCTATGTGCTGTGAACCTGCCAAACTAGACATGATATTTTCTTTGAAAAGGATGGTAAGTCAGGCAACAAAAGACAGCAGGAAGAAATGGAAGAGGCTTCCAATCCAGACCAAATTCTATAAAAATCAGCGTCCCTCTGAAGTCCTGATGGATTTTCTTCTTTAGCTCACCTTCCCAACCTGTAGCTAGCAGGTGATACTGCAACCCCTGTACCTCTGTTATAGACTGTTTCTCTCCTCTAGAGTCTATGCTCAGAGTGATGGCTCTAGTAACCTGTGGATAGACTTTAGTATACTTCTTCTCCTTCTTTGAAGAATAAGCCACTTTCCCAGGTGACTACCTCAATATTCCACATTGTCCCTTCATTCCAAACTTGTGGTTTTTTGTTGTTATGATGTTATTTATAATTCTGGCTTCTCTCAAAATGACTGGCTAAAAATCGAGGTGTTCTGTCTGAGGAGTGATTGTCCAACCACAATTTCAGTTTTGGCCCTGGGAAAACCTTTCCAATTGTATTACATAAAGGTTTTGGAAATGTTTAAAATAAAGTTCCCTTTAGTTTGATTATCCTCTATTTTAATCTCTTCTTTCATATTTACTGTGAAGCAACAAGGAAAAAAATCTAGATTTTTCTTGTACATCTTGCTCACACATAATCTTATCTAATGTCATAGTTGAATAATTTAACTTCCCACTTCAATTCAGCCAAATCTTTTGTCAGTTTATATAGCGGTTGTAGTCACTGGTATATTATTCACTCTCTATTTCTTATTTTCTACCTGTGACTTTCCTTCTACCCTTCTCCATACCATCTTTCTCTTGCTTGTTCTCTTGCTTGCTCTCTCATTCTTGTTCTTTAGCTCTTGCATTCTTTCTTTTTATCTTCTGGACTTAACAACTTACCATAAATTTACACTATTACTACAAATACTTACTTTTACACAGTGATACATTTATGAAGTACCATGTAGTAAACTGTAGTTTAAATTTCTTTGTAAAGCTGTATCACTCAATCTTTTGTTAATAAGGCAAGAAGAGGACCTTGTTAGAAAGAATGATATATTTTACACACAGTATCATGTGACAGAAATGATCAGATTAATATCTATATTTATAATGAATTTGGTGGTTAATTCTGTGATAGAAAATTCACCTGTCTCTGTAGTAGTAGAAATAGCCTTAGAAGAAGGGCATGCCACACTACGATGGAGATGAGTTTCCTGTGCTGCTGCTGATTTTCAACAATGTCTATGTCTTGAGAAGGGAAAATGGCCTGTGTATGGAGCTTGTATCAGCTCTGTCCTAGAAGCAAGGAAACAAGAACATTACCTTGCAGCAGAAAGCAGGTTGGTTTCTCATGAGAGGTCAATTTCATTAGGATGTAGAAAATGGAAAGCTATTAGGTGAAACCTCCATTAATGAAAATCAATGTGTTGTGTGTAACGAGGCCAAAGGTGCTCTTAAATAACCAGACAAACAAATATATGAAAAGTTTAGAGTCAACCAGAACAAATAAGTTACAATTGACCACTGGTAACTCCTGGCAGAGTTTGTGTTTCAAAGTATGAAGTAATTATTATGCTGTCTGCAAACTATATGTTTTGGCTGCTTGATCTTTAGATGACCCTTAAGCTCCAAACAGAGACAGTAATGAGATGATCTAGTTGGCTTGTAGCCTGCATTTCGTGTAACATGTTAATCTATAATAACATTGTAAAACAGGAAAAAAAAGACTTGATACACTTTCTATATTCATAGGTCTAAGTACTAAATTTAGATAAATCCATTATATCAAAGGCAGGAAGAAAATGGACATCAGTTCCCTTCTTCGTTACTCACTTCTCAGATTCCCTGAACTAGAATTGTTATCCAGCAACTATTAGGAGTACTCTTGTCTCTGCCTTCCCAGTGCAGAAATTGCAAGTATAGTCGAGCATTTTTATATGGACTGTAGAGATCTAAGTCAGGTCCTCAGCTTGCAATAGAAGAGCTTGCCCATTGAGTACTCCCATACCCCCTATTCTTCATCTTAATTTTAAAAATTACATGAACCCTATTACTAGATCATGATTATATAAACTTGAGAGTGAACACTAACAATTTCTTTTATTGAAATTTATATACTGTAATTCTCTTCCTCTGGGTGACCACGATTGACCAGTTAGTAATCTCCTAGCTTAGAAAAGTTATAGGCCAAAGATTCTTAAATTGTCAAGAATTATTCTATAATTTGCAACTATTAACCAAAGGGGAAAAAAACTGAAGTTCAAGTGATGACTGATTTATTTGGCCACATTATCAACAAATGACGACCATTAAAATTAATCACTCCACTGTGAGTGACCAGGATCTTATGCCTGCTAGAATAGAAACCTTGCAGCATTCTTTACAATTTCTACATGTGTCTCATTTGCAAGAATACTTCAGTTCTGTATGCTTGTTCATAGAGAGGATAATGACATCTCCAATGCTACAACCCCATACTTAATAGGACTTGGGTAAGAAGCATTCTGTGAGTTGTATTATCATTTTCTTAATGAGAGACACAGAATTTAACTTTTACAAAGGTCTTATAAAACCTGTATACTCAATTATTTTAGGATATAAAATTATATAAATATGTGTGGACATATGCATGTGAGTGTAGGTGTCTGCAGAGGTCACAGGTAGTGGATCTTTCTAAAGCTAGAGTAACAGGTAGTTGCTACTTCTGTTGTTATTGGCTCCTCTTTAAGAGTGGTATGCATTGTCAACTGATGAGCATTAAATCCATTTTCATCATTTTAACAAACATATTTCTTTTTCTAATTATTTTTTGTTCTAGGATCTTTTCTAGGGTCTCCCATATACTAGGCATCCCTCTACCATGAAGCCAAATCTGTACACTTTAAAAACGAATATTCACATTGCTTCCTAAGTTACCTATACTTGCTCCAAATTCACAATCTTACTTCAGTCACTTTAATAGTTGACATTGTGACATTATTACTGATATTGCAGGCAAGCACCAGCAAGTATTTTTACAAAAGTTTTTTTTTGTTGTTCTGAAATTTGTATCTATATAATTATATAGTAGGCGGCCTGAGAAAAACTTATATCCTACTAACTATTAGTCCTACTTTGATTAGTCCTACTAACTAATCAAAGATGAACACATTCTTTACTTAGGAATCTATATGCTAGTTATCTTAGTTGTTTTGAATAAGTCATATTATGGGCTCAAATGTGTCACCTTGTGACTGCCAAATGTGAAAGAAATGGGGACTGTTTCTTTAAAGGAACATGATAGAACATGATAGAACAGTGGTTCTCAATCTTTCTAATCTTGCAACCCTTTTAGTTCCTCACATGCAGGTGCCCTCCCACCATAAAATTAGTTTTTATGGTATTTCATAACTGCAATTTTGCTACTGTTATGAATCATAACATAAATATCTGTGCATTCCAGTGGTCTATAGGTCTATAGGTGACTCCTATAAATGGCTCATTTACCCCCCCCCCCCCAAAAAAAAGGTGTTGCAACTGACAGGTTAAGAACCACGGCTGTAGTAGGTCTTTGAGAGAATGTAGTTCTTTTGCTGAGGGGATTAATATAATATTTCAACAACTGTAATAGAAACACATTTAAATGCTGATGAAACTGTAAAAATCAGTACTAAAAGTAGGTCAATAAAAGTTGTTCAGAAATATATTTGGTGCTTGCTGACAATTGCATTATGAGGTCTGGAAGCTGCTGCAACTGCAGAGGGAGAAATGGAGAGAGGAAAGGATGGAGGGAGGGAGGGAGGGAGAAAGGGAGAGAAAGAGGGAGGGAGGGAGGAGAAAGGGAGGGAGAGAAGTCTCTGGATTTTGGCATGCAGTTAGGTGAGAGGAACACTAAACTCCATCCATCTACCTTGCTATTTTCTTCGGATTTTCTTGTGAGGAGTGAGAGAGTCCCTGTGTCTAGTCTAGGTTTAAACAATGGATTGTGGACATTAGCTTTCATTCTTACTTATTAGGTAATCAAAAGTGTGAGGATCTGTGCTCGAGAAGACTTCTGGCTCCTAAATTCCACACTTGACAGGAAGGTCATCAGAAAGGCAATACAGTTTGGATGCTATGCCCAGTCCCTCAGTGAGAAGGGGCTGTACTGTGAATCTTGTTTCAATTTCTTTTAATTAAGCAAACACTATTGAGCTGAAAAATTAATTTAAAACTTGATTATAAGTTGAATTATGAATGTTGATCACCTGACTGTTATTTGAAAGCTCTCAAATTCTCTTCTTTCACATCAACAATGTAGAGAGATTTTATTAATTAATGGAAATGTGTGTATTCTTTTTTTATTGGACCTTTTATTTAATTACATTTCAAATGTTATCCTCTTTCCCAGTTTCCCCTCTGGAAATCCCCTATCCCATCCTCTCTCCTCCTGTTTCTATGAGGGTGGTTACCCACCAGCCCACCCACTGCCGTCTCCCCACCATGGCATTCACCCACACTGGGGCATTGAGCCTTCCTAGGACTAAGGGCCTCTCTTCCTATTGGTATCTGACAAGGCCATCCTCTGCTACATATGCGGCTGCAGCCATGGGACCCTCCATGCACTCTTTGGATGGTGGTTTAGTCCCTGGAATCTCTGAGGGTTCTGGTTGGTTCCTATGGGGTTGCACATACCTTCAGCTCTTTCAGTCCTTTCTCGAGATACTACAATGTTGAGAAATTTTTATTAATTAATGGAAATATGTGTATTTTTAAATGCTACTTTTTCTACTTTTCCTACAGTTAGCTTAAAAATATCATGTAATTATTATATAAGGATTACTTTTTTTTTAAACAGTATAAGCTAACTCAATCAACTGTGGGAGACTATTACTGAATTAAGTATAAAATTTTGAGTGAATATTTATAATTTTGATCCTGGAAGCACGAAGAATAACTGTAGGCTATTTTTATAACAGCTAAAATTATAGTTGTAGTAAAAATTAATGATCATTTAGATCTTGCTTACTTCCCAAGTCTGCTAATTAATTTTGTAATTTAATATCAATATCTCACTTAAAAATCACTTATACAGCAGTATGTATTACCATGACAATTAAATACATTAGAAAAGAAATAGCTAAATAGTGTAGTCATTCCATAAATATCCAATATTTTTCCTTTTTTTGTGACAAGATGTCTTTTAAAAATAGATGAATGAAAATATAAACAAGGCATTCTATCCAAATAATAAACATTTGGAGGCAATTGCAATGAAAATATTTAATGGAATACTAAAATTAAAGTCATATAGCTTTGGCTATCATAAGTTTATGGCCAATAAGAGAGAACAATTCTAGCAGAATAATTACAAGTAACTACACGAGAAAATTTCCAGGGAAAATAAAACCAAATCAGGGAAACTGTAACCAGATTATGACTTTGCCTTGACGATCTTAAATAAGTGACATTTATACTTAGCAATTAAGAAGACAGAATTACAAATTTTTTGACTCTAAAAACTATAAAGTATAGAGACTTACATACAGTAGAGACAATGTTAAATTTGATAACTTAAAAATTAAGTTTTTCCTAAATGAGAAAAAAGAACTGATGAGAATTTCAGAAGTCAGAAATATGAGGCAAGCTTGGGAAACAAGGCAAGTTATGTGAGTTAGGGTGACTGTGTCTCTCCTTTGTCTGTGGCTTCTTTATACACATTTCCTTGTTCTTTGTCTATTATAGTAGCTAGCAGAATGAAGAGGAATAAACTGGTACCATAATCTTAACCTATGCCACAACAAGTTCTACATCTTTCTTCTTGTACTCGGTGTCTATGATGAAATTATAAGAAAGTTAAGCCCCTGGTTATATGTGGATGTAAATGATGAGAATGTGTGTTGGGAAGTAGATGTTACTCATCTGGTCGAATCAGCTGAGCAGCTCACGTACAAAAGAATCTGACACACTGATGATGGCCAAAGGCAAGTAGCTCACTTGCATAAATATGAGCACAATTAGCCAGCTCAGTGGAGCCAATCCAGCAAATGCATATCTTTTTATGTAAATACCACAGTGATATAGGAAGCATATTTTATCCTTCATAAATATTGAGGTAGTCTGAGGTCATAGATTACAGCAGTAGTTAACAATGAAGGCTTTGAAATCAAACAAATACGAACATTTTTTCACTTTTGAAAAATAAATTTTAATACAATTTGCAGATATAACACAGAAAGAGTAGAAAGAGAGACAATGTGATAGATATTTAATGTATGGTCAAGGGCAGTTTGAATTGGACAGAAAGGTATGAAGACACAAGCAAGGACTTGAGAAGCATTTGAAAGTTACAGCAACCAGATCTTGGTATATTTTGTGTATGGTGCATTTTCATCATAGAGTGTCAACTGTGGTTTATTTTATTCTGCAAGCTGTGCTGTGGTTATGACGAAATGGAAAGGAAGGCTGAAGGAGTAAATGGAAGCAATAGAAAGAGAAACAAATTATAGATGATTCTCAAAGATACCCATATATTAAATTATCCT
Organism: Rhynchomys soricoides; assembly: GCA_019843965.1. Lineage (NCBI taxonomy): Eukaryota > Metazoa > Chordata > Mammalia > Rodentia > Muridae > Rhynchomys > Rhynchomys soricoides. The sequence continues at coordinate 744,944 of JADRCH010000314.1, read as the reverse complement.
GGCACAGTTATTATTACGATTTTAAAGTTGGTGGCTTTAAAACAAGTTTGAAACCCACTCAAGAATAAAGAGTGAGACATAAAGATCTATTTCAAGTCATTGATAAATCTGTGTTGAATTGTGCAATTTTTAATATACCACCAACATCAGAGATGCAGTTTGAGAACTATACCAGATACATTTGTATACAGCAGAAGGCAGGCATCTTTGTACATTCAAAATACAAACTCTTAAAATGGTCTATGAGAGTAATGTGTTAGTGTATTTTATAGTATTTTATAGTATTTTATTATGTAATGTATTTTATAGTGACTTTCCATCACTATAAAATAATTTTAGCATAATTTCTGAAATAATCTTCACTAAGAAAATGTTTCTTTTGATTCACAAATCATAAGGTTAAATAACTGTATAATTGTACTACTTTGGTGATTAAGCCATTAAGTCTGGAACATTGGGAGTATTCAATATCTAAATTATAGCAGCTGATCTACTAGTAGCATGTACATACTTATTTTCTGAAAATATCTAAGCTACTTCTATGTTAAATTTTATATATATATCAACATATGAACTAATTTGGTCACAACCATTTTGAGATGGTCAATTGATATCTTTTAGAATAGAATTTTTCACTGTCCTATCAGCATCATTAATATTTGGAGTTGACAATTCTTTCTTGAGGTAAAATTGTACTCTTGTGTATTATAGGATGCTTAACAGTAAGTACACTTGTCCTTTAGGATCCCAATCATATTGCTGTGGTTGTGATAACCAAAACATTTTCCCAAACTTTACTCTGCAGGGTGGAATTATTTTGAATGAGGAAGAGTTGCATTGGAGTGTATGTGATTGTTTTTCCATATAAATAATAAGTAAGTATAGATTAAACAAATTTAATGAGAGAGATGCATACTGTTTCTTTTTTTTTTTCTTGATATTTTGAGACAGGGTTTCTCTGTGTAGCCCTGGCTGTCCTGGAACTCACTCTGTAGACCAGGCTGGCCTCGAACTCAGAAATCCGCCTGCCTCTGCCTCCCAAGTGCTGGGATTAAAGGTGTGTGCCACCACTGCCAGGCACTGTTTCTGAATCATTAGTTAAGTGTATTTCTTTAAGCAGCTTAATACAAAGAAACATTCTAATGTATAAAAACTGTTTTATGTTTGTTTGGTTTATATATTACCTTTCCCAAAGCCTTACTAGGATGAATTACTCTGAGCAGTGCATTTCACTGTATATAGAGCACACTCTTTAAAATTGAAAATAAGCAAATAACATTACAGCTACATAACCTATTTACATGCTTCTGAAGATCAGTAGGTTGAGTATATTATCTTAATTTTCCATTTTTGTGATACCAATAATATGAATACCTAAATTTATAATTATTGTTCAATATATTAAAGGAAATTTAGTTACCAAGCTTCACATGTTTTTAAAAGTAATTTGATATGCTCATATTTGGTTAATTGAGCATTATTAAAGACAGAAATAAAGATACCTTTTCTTTTGTCTAAATATATATAGAGCAGTATAGTATTTTCAGAATTTGAACTTTTAGAAGGTAAATGGCTTCATATCATTTTAAATTTATAAGCTTAATAAAGTGAAAAATCAATGACAATCCAGTAATTCTAAATAATCTTTTATCTATACATGGAAAATATAACTCAAGGGTATAATTATAAAGTATTAACAGAGACTCAACAGTGGTCACAAAAGACACACAGTCAACAAAGCAGAGTCCAAGTAGGAGTGCTTTCAGGATGGAAGTGGCATGGTATACAGAGATCAAAGGAGGACGGGTAGGACAGAGCAGGAAGCAGAGAGGGAACAGCATGACTAATACAGCACCACAGTGGCAGCAGCTAATGCAGTGCTGAAGACTTGGAATCAGACACAAATCCAATTACATTACAAGTCATTTACAGGCATTTCCATCTTTCTTTGAATATTTTCTCAGGTAAACCATGACTGCCAAAAAACCCAGCAAATTGTACAATCACAGTGATTAAACTACAGTCTTTTTTTTTTTTTTTAAAGCCCTATGAAATCCAGAACAAGACCATTTTGGGACAGAACTAGGGATAGAATGTTTTTGTGAATCTCATCCACTAGTGGCTACAGTGACTGAAATGAAAAGTGAAGCTCTCTAGTAAAATCTTGGGCTTTAGAGACAATGTTCAGTTCTATATACATAATTATAAATAAACCCCTAAATAAAAAAAAGAGAATACCTTAGGGTTTCTGTTGCTGTGAGAAGACATCATGACAGACAGTAACTTAGGGAGGAAATAAAATTTCAGGGGAGGAGTTCAAGCAGATCTGGAACCCAGAGGAAGGAACTGAGCTGGAAGAAATGGAGTAGTGCTACTTACTGGGTTAGCTCCTTATAAGTTGCTCAGTCTGGTTTCTATACCCTTCACAATCACCTACCCAATGGACTGGGCACTACTCACAATGGACTGGGCCGTCCCACTTTAACCATTAATTAAGAAAATACCCCCCATGGACTTGTTTACAGGCCAATCTTTTATGATAGGAATTTCCTTTTCTTTAAGAGTTTATATATTTATTTTATGTGTATGAGTACTCTGTAGCTATCTTGAGTCATACCAGCAGAGGGCATCAGATCCCATTATAGATGGTTGTGAGCCACCATGTGGTTGCTGGGAATTGAACTCAGGACCTCTGGAAGAGCTGTCAAAGCTCTTAACCACTGAGCCATCACTCCAGCCCAATAAGAATTTTCTTATTAAATGGTCCTGCCTTCCTAGATATCTGTAGGTGTGTCAAGCTGACACAAAAGCACCACAGTTACCATTTGTTTAACTTGATACCTGAATGCAATACTTAATAATGCATAACCTTTCCTTTATCATTCATTTCGTAAAGCTCAAAAATATACATAATTTTTAAAGTCCCACAGTCTTTCAACTGTGGACACTTATGAAACAAACAATGTCACATACTTTATTTTTCCACAATCAAATCAATGAAAAACCAAAACCCAGCAGTAATAAAAGTTCAGTGATTGAAGTCTGGGACCCACTCTCAATCTTATCCTCTGGGCTGTGAAATGCCCCATTTCTCCTCTGTGCTGTTTACAGCATACAATGGTTTATTTTATAGGCTCTGGCTGGGATACATTCCACATACATGGCTGTCACTGATGGTCACTCCCTGCTATTGGCATCCCTTATATTTTAGGATCTCCACTCCAACTGGGCTGCACCTTCACCATCAGCCTCTCCTGGGCTCTCTTCAGGGACTCTGTCACATGATGCCAAGCCTCAACCTCTCTTCATAACTTCTTCAATCCCTGGGCTTCAATTTCAACTCAGGCTGAACTTTCACCAGTGGCTTCTCCTGAGGGCAAGCCTTAGCTACTCTATGCCTTCAAAGCCAACAGCACCTATGATACTCTTATCCAATACAAACTTTGGCTGCACAAAGTACAGCCAAAGTACAGCACAGAGTACATTTTACCAAAGGTATTTTTGTGCTGACTCTGAAGAACATTTTCCGGAACATTTCAGTTCAGTGATACTGGTATCTTTTTAATCACTGCTAATTTTTCAGCTTCAACCGCCCAGCACCGATTGTCCAAGCAAAGCAAAGGTTTCACTTTAATGGTTCTGGTCTCTTGTTAATCAGCTAATTCTTCAGTTTCAGCTGACCAGAACTACAGATTCTTAATTCAAAATATTGAGCAGTCCCCAAGCGTATTCATTTCCTTCTAAAGCTTTACAAACCAGGCCACTATCATTTACATTACTGTCAGCAATCTTCCACTTCTTGAAACTGCCCATTAAGCTCAGAACTCTCTTGGCTTTTCTATCCCAAAGTTCTAAACTCTTCACAGTTCTCCCTTCCACCACCATGGAAGATCCATCAGAGCAATAGTGATACGTTTTTTTCGTTTTCTATTTCTGTGATAAAACATCAAGATAGAAAGTAGCATGGGAAGGGAAGGGTTGATTTTTGTCTTACATTTTTTAGTTCATCATCCAGTACAGTCAAGTCAGGAACTCAAGCAGAGGAGGAACCTGGAGACAGAAGGCATGGAAGGGAGCTTCTTACTTGTTTGGCTCCTAAGGACTTAATCAGCCTACTTCCTTATCATAGAAGACCACCTGCCCAGAGCTTGCATCCTTCTTTTCAGGTATGTCTAAGTTTCTGTCAAGTTGGCAACAAAACAACCAGCATAGGGATTAATAAGATAATGGCAGGCAGATTAACAATTTCCTAGCTTAGGTCTTCTATTAGAGGAGCATTTACTCTCTAATTGCTCTGTCCAACTCTGTCTATGCTGCTTGCATTTGTCTGTTTATATATTTGCTTATCCACTATCTGCTGATTAAAATTATAAGCTTAATCAAAATCTACACTTTGTGGATATATCGAGCCTCTCCAGTACTTCATCATGCTGAAATAGTGCTCTATCATTTAATTGGAATAAGTGGCTTTGGGCTTCATCTATCAATGTGTATGTGACACTCAGATAGTATAGCTTCAGCTCTGTACCTGTACACACCAACATCGTAATTTGTAAAAACTATATTTTCTTATGGGACTGTAAGGACTAAGTGTCATAGTAGGATGCAATGTTCAGGATACAACTATATTCTCTGCAGCAAATTTAAACATGTTCCTAGAGTACAGCTATCTCTTAGCCCCTGTCAGAATTGGGTATATATTTTGTTTTAAGATTTCTCTCATTGGTCAATCAATTTGAGAAAGCATAGGAGAAGAGTAAGCAACCCTAGATTCTGAAGGGAGCAGGCATTATGTCATTGTTAAAATTATCATCAGGCGTATGACTGGATACCTTTTAAGAAAATATATTATTTATCTTGGTGGCCAAATGCAGCCAAAAAGCAAATACAAAAGTGTAAAAAATAACTATTGATTTTTTTTAAAGTACCATTAACTTCCTACTACAAATGAAACCTTTGTTCTATGCACTGTTACAGTTCATATATATATATATATATATATATATATATATATACACATATATATATTGTATGCACTTATTTTCACACACTGATTTTGTTGTTGGCAGAGAAAATATCAAAATTTATCTTGCCATGTGACTATTATAAAATACAAAACCATACAAGTTTAATTAAATTTAACCTTTTCCATGTGTTGTATTGTTTAAGAGTCATTATACAATATCTCGCAAAAGTTGCAACTATTTTGAAATATGGGTAGCTAATGACCAAAGGTTTTTTTCAGTCAGAAAAGAAATCAAAACATGGACCTTGTGTGCTGCTATTAGTAAGGATTTGTGTATACATGCTCCCAGTAGAAAGACCATGTGGCACTTTGAGCTGTGTTACAATCACTGCTTAAAAGTTAGAAACATGCAAGGAACAGAAATGTAATGTTCTGGATTAAACAAAATAGTGAACTTCATTGCAAAGTACATGAATTATTAATCATTTTTGGATTATCATTGCCCTCAGGTCTCAAAAATTTCCTAAACATTCTCACGTTTTATAAATCCTCAAGTCTGCATTTGCAAAATGTGGCATTTTGGATAAACCTCTCCCACAGTATGTACCCTGGGACGGTACAGATGCTTCACTAATCCTGAGAACTCTTCTCCAGCAATGAGGACACTTGACATTTCATCAACACAGTGTTTGAGGACGAGGTAGAAGCTCACTGGGTGCATAAGGACCATCAGAAGCTGAGGAGGCCACTTGCCATTGATTGGGCTCCTAAACAACTTCTCTTGAAGGGTTCCGACTGGATCTGGGCACTTTGCTTTACTTCCTTCGTTTCAGCTTTGCTCTGTTGTGTTGGAAAAAACCACCTTTCATATATATATATATATATATATATGTGTGTGTGTGTGTGTGTGTGTGTATGTATATGTATGTATTTCTTAATTCAGCTTTTAACTATTGAAAGGCACTCAAATTTGTCTGTTTAATAACATGGAAGAGAGAACTTCATACTTTCTGATGATTTTAGAAGCCACTGAAAAGAACACACCATAAAACTCTGCCTACCACTAGTGTATAAAGGCTGAAGTTTAAGATTCCTCCCAGTTACCATACTCAACTCAGCTTCCCCTCATCAATTCTATAGTGAAGATAAAATCTCTTCTCTCCTGTGTTTCATTTGCCGAATAATGAATATAAATAAATTGAAATAATATAATATTAAAATATTACATTGGCCAGTATAATGTTTAAATTGCAATATTCAATTTAGTTTAGTTTATACAATAATCAGACACTTCTTTTGGTTTGGTTTTGTGCATCATTAAAATGAGCAATTACTCAGGTTAGGATAGTAAGAAATAGTTGAACAAGGATTTCTGGAGTACCTCAGTGTTTAGCTGCTGATGGCATGAAATTTTCAGCACAATACCTTCGAGACTATTAATTCCCAAACTAGGAAGATGTAATATTTTCCCTTCATTGAATTTTAAAATTAGTCAAAATCAGATGACGTTGTGAAATTCTAGAATTTAAGAAATAATTGGTAGCCCTCCTCTATAAGAACAATAAGTGGAATAAGAAAGAAATTAGGAAAATGAAACCCTGCTTCTAGCCATCCACCCAGACACTCTTTGGATTCGTGAATGAAAGACACACACACACACACACACACACACACACACGCACGCACAGACACATGCACGTATGCACGAACATATGTATATTAGCTTTTATTTTTAATTTTATTTTTCATTAGCTTATTTTTTAAATGCCTTTGCTAGCTCAAAGGCTGTGCAGTTCTTATCCTCTGCCCGGCTATCATAAAATTTCCTCTGGTACTCCTGACTCAACACCTTCTAAATCTGTGATCTATCTTTGCTGCCCTGTTCCTTCTAGTCAGCCCCCCTAGTCCTTGCTGCCCAAGACATTTCTGGGCAGCCCTTCCAGAGGCTACATTCCGTCTCACCTGCATTTTGGATTATTTTCCTTCCTCAGCTCTAAATCTGATCCATCTCCCTCCGAAACATGGCGATTTTCTTCCCCTCTCTCCTATGTCCTGCCCCATGTCCCCTTCCTTGCCCAGCCATTGGCCACTGGCTTCTTTATTTATCGATCAAAAATCAATTGGGGACAAGGACCTTCAGTCTTTGAACATGCAGATTCTCGATCAAATCAGAGCATTAGAACCAATCGCCAGCAAAGGACACCGTAAGAAAACTCACAGAATCAACTAACTTGGGCCTTGAACCATCAACTAAAGACCATACTCCTACACATATACAACAGAAGTGCCCCTTGCTTTTTATATGACACCATTAACAACTGGAGCAGGAGCTGTCTCTGACTCTGTTGCCTGCCCTTGGACAGCTTTCCTCTAACTGGGCTGTCTAATCTAGCCTCAATATAAGAGGAACCTAGTCCTACTGCCACTTGATATGTGGGTGGGTGGATATCTAGTGGTGGCCTCTTCTTTCAGGAAGAAGGGTGGGGGGAATAGAGGAAGGGGAGGTGAGAGGGAGTGCTTGATTAACAGGAGAGGGGGTAGAGGAAGTTTTGAGTGAGATGTAATGCAAATAAAAAACTAATAAAAAACAGTATGCAATCTCAACATGCAGCATCAGTAATGGATACAAACCATTGATTATCAAAGCAGCTTCTTCAGCAGGACTGGAGCATGGTGTTCCACTTAATCCAAAGACAGTATTTGCTTTTTTTAAAAAAAAAAAAAAAATGTGGTTGAGTTGGGCAGTGGTGGTACACGCCTTTAATCCCAGCACTTGGGAGGCAAAGGTTGGTGGATTTCTGAGTTCAAGGCCAGCCTGGTCTACAGAGTGAGTTCCAGGACAACCAGGGCTACACAGAGAAATGCTGTCTTGAAAAACAAACAAACAAACAAAAAAAGTGTATTTAGGTATTATTTATGCATGTTTACTTTGTGTGTGTGTGTGTATATGCATGAAAGTGTGTGTACCTACATGTGGATATTGAGGAAAGCTTCAAGTTTTATTCTCAAGTGGTATCCACCTTTCTTTTTTTTTGTTTTTTGTTTTTGTTTTGTTTTGTTTTTTATTTTTTTGTTTTTTTTGTTTTTTTTTCTATCCGCTCTTCACTATAAGAGTCTTTCTCTTTCTTGAATTCACCAAATAAATTAGGCTACTGTATTCAACATTTGCACAGAAGCAAAATAAGTTTAAGAAACTAAAAACCACCAAGTTACCTCCAACTAGGGGTTATCTATGGAAATAAGCCCAGTAATGCTTTCACTTTAACCAATCAGAGCTTGTGCTGTAAGACATCCCTCTCTTTATAGCCTGTTCAGGGAGATGAAATCAAGCTTTGTAATACCACATTGCACAATAGACAATTGTAATCTAATACATTTTTATTTCTAGAATATGTTTATTTTCTGACTGTTTTTAATATTTTTCTATTTTCAATGGACATATAAAACATGAAGTTTACTTTATAACTTAGCAAATTTTCTAAATCCTGAGATTTGGCAAAATTTTATAGCTAGTATAGAAAAATATAAGGCAATCATGTACATGCTATATTTTCTAATTAAAAATAGTAGGGTTTGTGGGGCTTGGTGGCACACACCTTTAATTCCAGAATACAAGAAATAAAAGCAGATCTTTATATTTGAAGTCAACCATGTCTTTATAGTGAGTTCCATGCAAGTAAAGGCAAAAGATACAGATTATGGTCTCAAAAAAGCAAAACAAAACATGGTGAAAATAACAACAAAAACACACATAGTAGGAGCTATAGAACTTGCTTAGCCATTAGAACAGTGGCTGCTCTTCTGGAAGAACAGATCTTTATTCCTAGCACATACATGATATCTGACAACTGACTAACTTCAGTTTCCTGAGACTCCAGTGTCCTCTTCTGGCAGATACTCAAGTGGTACCAAGATATTCATGCAGGAAAAAAAAATTACGTAAAAGGAAAGTAAATAAATCTTAAAAAAATAGTAATTGTTTTCTTTTAAAAAGGACATTTTTCCATTATTAAAATTGTTTTTTCCATCAGTCTTCTGTTACAATATTGTCTCTCAAAAGACTGAGCTATATTTTACTTGTTAGTTTTATGACATTAAGGAAATCATTAATCTTAATTTTGTATATTTAGCTTATGTTCTCAAAAATAGGTTGAAAAAATAGCTGCCTTCTAGCTGTGCATGGATACTAATTAAATTGTGAAATGTCAAGCTTGAATGAAGGGCTGGATTATAGTGCATGCCCTATAGAGCATGACTGATCCATTGTCATGGCTGTCCTTGGTAGCTAAACCAGCTGTTATTGAAGTTGGTGTCTAGAACAGAAAAAAAAAAGAAAAGAAAAAAAAACATAGAAACAAATAAACAAAACAAAAACAACATCCTCTCTACTGATTGCTGCTGTTCAAGGAATATTTAGTATACACTTGCTTATATTTTTAAACTTTCATTAAGATATAAATAGTCACATTAGGGGACTCTCTAAAGATGGCTCAGAGTTAAAGAACACTGGGTGTTCTTCCAGAGGAAAGAATTTTGATTCCCAGCTCCCATATGAAGGCTCTCAACTGTCCAACCATCCTCTTCTAGTTTATATGGGGCATGAAGCAGACATGTAGTGCAGAGGCACACATACAGGCCCAAAATACCCATGTATATTAAATGAAGATAAAAATAAAAAGGAAATGTCAAACCAATGTAAAATAGCAAAAAACTTAAGAAAGATAGTTCACCTTAAAAAATAGTCAAATTAGTGCCAACTTTATTTTCCACTGAGCTGGAAGTGCCTTGCAGAGTGGGAAGAATTACTCTAGGAAAAATCCCAATCTCCATGTATCAATTACATTTTAGCATTATTGATGTTGGTGATTTTGACAACACCTGTTAAGGTCAGTTTCTAGTGCACATGTGGTAGTGGCATGTGTTATACACTTGAGGGTCATGAAATCTGTGTTCTATTTGGTGACAACAAAGCAGGAGGAGAAATAAATCTAAATATTTCAGATTGCAATATTTTCACTGAATACAATCAGAGCATGAAGTGGCAAGGTTTGAGATGATGGTAGAAGAATGTATAAAAACTAGCAACTAATAAGATGCACACATTGATCTTGAATCTCTAAGGATCTCCCACCAGATTATATCACTTCCCAGCAGGCCCCAGGTACAGACCAGGGATTTTGAGGAGTAGGGACAGATTCCAAACAACTGCAGCAATATTGTTTAGGTGCTTGGACCACAGTCTCTACTGTGTTCTTGTTGGCCAGAGTATCTTCTTTCCTGAGAGTTTTCAAAAGTGAACTGGAGTCCACATTGCCCATTCTTTTTACCACCACAAGACACTAGTTACACTTGAGCTCCATGAAGAAATATTTCTAGGTTGAAGTGAATGAGAAAGGCCATATTCTTCTATGAATTAAATCCCGCTAAAACCATCCTAAGGTCTCCAGTAACCCTGAAAAAGATCATGAAGTCGGATTTAGTCCTATTTGTTTGGGTTCCTGAAGAGTAGTCTCATTTGTTCCTTCTCTTGTAGAAGTAATATGCAACAATTGCAGTAGAAATCTAGAAAAATCTGATTGAGGAAACCATCATAGGTTCCTGCCTCTTTAAAGCTGACTAGTCTTACAGCATTCACAAAGGACCAAGCTACTCCAGACTATGGGTGAGCTACAAAATAATAACTCTGCTCTCACTCTGACTTTGGGAAACTGAACACAGAAGTGTATGTTTAATATGCAAAACATATTCAACACCTAGTATTGTAAGCATTAGAGCATGAAATATATACACAAGATTTTGGATAACTCACAGTTTGGTGGTGAAAAAAATTTTTACTGAAATTAGCCTTTCTAAAGATTTCTTTGTTATATAAAGATGGGAACAAAGGAAGAAATGCCTAAGCCCCAAATATGTTTATGACTAACTTAGAATTACAATTATGTCTGATACTGTCATATTCTGCACTTGCTTTGTGAATGCTGTATTCCTTCATCCCCAACAATCCTCTGTGACTTATAGAAGTGTCTAATTTAACATTGAAAACTCCTGGGTAATAGTAGAAATATATCTGAGGTCTCAAGATAATGACTACATGGTTCAAGGTATTTTGGCAAGGCAAAAAAATTTATTTGTGCAAGAAGGAGTTTAGATATGCTCAAGCAGCCACATTCTTTGAATGCCCTGCTGTGCTTTTTATTTGTTTATTTTTTCTTCTTCTGATACTCTCACTCTTTTCTCCATTAGTTAATTTGTATATCACTTTATATCCTGGTAACTGTGCCCCACTCCCTGCCACCCACCCCCACTACAGTCTCTTGCTCATCTCCCCATCCTCTTCTCCTCTGAGAGGGTGGAGCCTTCTCCCTTAGGACTCAGGGTAACCTCCAACCCTTGAACATCAAGTCTTTGTAGAGATAGTCAAATCTTCTCCCACTGAGGGCAGATAAGGCAGCCTAGCCAGGGGAATGAATTCCACATACAGGCAACAACTTTAGGGTTAGTCCCTAGGCCAGTTGCTGGGGGACCCACATGAAAACTGAGCTGCAAATCAGCTACATGTACGGTGGGCCTAGGTCTAGCCCATGTATGTAATCTCTGAGAGCCCCCAAGGGTCCATATTAGTTGATTCAATTGATCTTTCTGTAGAGATCTATCCCATTCAGGGCCCTCATCTGCAAGTCCTGAGACAGGTTGACCCTATGACAGGCTTCAAAATAGCAGTTCAGGAGACTAGATCTAAATTTTCATTTCCCAGAACTTTGTAAGACCAGGCAGGTCAGTTACTGGAAAAACCATGGGCTTCAGGCAGCTAATAAGAAGCTTCACATTTACCTGCACTGAGGCATGAGCAGTGAGTCAGAAACAGTTTCTAAGCTCCCCCAGCAAGGGTACTGGAATGTTGTGAGTGCCCTGATCAATCCCAAAGACTCCCATATCCTAGAGACCAAGGCAACCAACCAAAATAAAGGTCACCTATCCCTTCCTGGACTTTTCCTAATCTTCTTTAAATTGGACCTGGGCATCTCCATTTTGGTAAATGGTAGACATGCTACATAGTCCCCAACACCCCATTTTGGACTTCTGCATAATAAAAGGGAATGCTCTTTGCTTTTGCATACTATTTAGGTCTGGAGTATCATTCTTCAGAGACTCAAAGAACCTTAGAAATCCTTCCTCTAATTCTTCCACAATAGTCCACAATGTTTGGCTGTGGGTTTCTGCTTGTGCGTCAGTCAGCTGCTAGGTAGAATCTCTCAAAGGACAGTCAGGCTAGTCTCCTGTCTGCAAGCATAGCAGATTATCATAATTAGTGTCAGCTACTGGTGCTTGCCCATGGGATGTTCTCAGATTGGGCCAATTATTGATTGACTATTCCCTCAGTTTCTGCTTCATCTTTGTCCCTGCATTACTTGTAGACAGGACAAATTTAGATCTAAAGTTTTGTGGGTGGGTGGGTATCTTTATACCTCCACTGGGAGTCTTGACTATAGGCTACTGGAGATGGCTTCTTCAGGTTCCATATTCCCACTGCTATGAGTCTCAGCTAAAGTTATTCCCATAAAATCCTGGATGCCTTCCCCACCTCAGGTCTCTGGCATGTCCTAGAAATGTACCCCACCCCATCAAGAAACAACAGCCCCAGATCTCCATTCACTCTCCTGTCTCTCCCCACACTCGATCCTGAACACTACCCCTTTCCCCTTGCCATCCAATTTTCCTCCCCATTTTCTCTCCCTTCCAGTTCTCTACCTCTTATATCTATTTTATTTCCCCTACTAAGTGAGACTCAAGCATCAAGCAAGGATGCTTGAGCCTTCCTTCCTGTTTAGGGTCTTTGGGTCTGTAGAGTATAGTATAGAAATCAGCAAGGTAGACAAACTTTGTGTTTTTTTATTTCTAATGCAAAGAGCTCTACTGCTTTATTATGAGTGTTCAGAAATTGATCTCATATTCTTATGCTATAGGCTATTACTGAATGACACAGTTTCTAAGGAGTAATGAACTTCAGTGTACTTAAATTTCAAAGAATTAGTGAGTCTAGAGAGATTTTAAATTCATCCAAGACACTTCTTTACTTCTTTAAATTTACTTCTTTAAATGGAGTTTTTTTCTTGTTTATCCATATGTTACAATAAAATAAAATAAATAAAAGGTAACTTTATTCATATATTCCATAGTAGCATCAATACATATTTCTGGTAGCTGATCTCTGATATAATGGGCTATATTTTACTGTGATGCATTTCTAAGGTAAATAAAAATACATATTTGAAAATTCCTAAGAGCAAAAAATGGTATACCAACATGTATTAACTTTGTGAGTGTGAATTTCCTGAGTCCTCTCTATAGAAGCTCGGCAAAGGGAAAGAGAAAAATCCCAGGATAAGTCTATATTCTTTTTCTAGAAAGTTTTATAGTTGAAGTCTTGTTCCTCTGTATCACATTAACAGAAAGAAAATCTTGTCCAGCAGCCTCAATTACCAAGACATATTTAAAAGAGAACACATAAAACTACATGTTTTAAAGAAACAACATTTAAAGTTAATGTTGTTAATACATAGAATATACTAATTAGTATAAAATGTTAAGTCTCAAATCTTTTGGTTTGAGGAAACATGGCTGAGGTGCCTATTTAACATATCAAAATAAACCGGGCAACCAGGTTTTCTCAGCATCCCTCAGCCCCTACTGTTAATGGGTCTTCCACATACTCTACCCCCTACCCTGCACTCTCCAGCTCAGGTAACTGGGCTACTCTTCCCTAGATAATCCAGTCATTTTGGTTACTCTTTCCCTTTAAATCTTTGTCATCTTTACATCTTATTTGTTTCTCTCCCCTCTTCCTTCTCATCCCTCTCTTGTCTTTGGACATGGTCCAGCTCAGTCTGGTCATATCCACTCTTGACTCTCTCAGATTCCTCTGCCCCTGACTATGATCTCCCATATATTTATAATGAACTTCCTCCCCCCACCATACCTAGAAGGAGTCATGTCCTCTTTTCCTTTTATTTGATTTTTATTCATACACATAATATACTTTAGTAAGTACAAAAGAAAGAAAAAATATATCTAGAAAAATACTCCATGCATAGGGAACAATGAGAAAGGGGAATCCTTTGGAAGAAAAACCAGGAGACTTCATTGGCTGCAAAAGACAATTTGTGTAAGGATACAGTGGAAAAAACACTAAATCCAAATAGAGACAAGAGCCTGAAGCAGCATACCCGGAAATAGAGTTTATATTTGACAGCACAGTGCTTTGTTTCACTTGACCAATAATGCATGGGCTTCAATACCCACATTATCATCAAACCCTCATTTCTCCATAAAAATTTTATGTCTGAGTCTTTTATCCAACAGGATAAGCCTGGGTCCAGGTTTTATACACTGTTGGGGTTGAAGGCCAGGTATCTGATTAAGTCTAGATGCCTTTCTTAAAATGCATTGCTCAGTTATATAGCACTTAGATTTGTCAATGTTGAAGACCACAGGACAAATACTAAAACTTGGAAAATAGTCAAGGACAGAAAATGGAAAAATAATAGAATTCTACCAAGTAAAGCCACCATTTTCATGCATTTCAATACTCCAGTTCATTGCCTAATGAGAGTTTCCCACTGTAGATATGTGAAGACTTATTTTATTCCAAAATAACCTTCTTCTGTATTAATACTTATTACTTATTGGTAAATTATGTCATGCTTAACTCATGAAGTAACATGTGGCAGCAAACACTATGTATTGTTCTTATGCATATCTGACATTTAGTCAGTCTTTAGCAGTAACAGCTGTATGATCCTGTATGAGTATTGTCAGATAGGTGAGAAGTTCAGATTCTGTTTTAAGCTCCTCAATTTTTAGAGTTTACGTTTTCCAAGAGCCAAGTCTGTGAAGGTCAAGAGCTCAGCTCTGTGGGCTTTCTGTATTTTGCAGAATACTGGGATGCCAAAAAGAAAATAAACCACATTCTCATCATCAGAAACTGTCAGCTATGAAAAGAACTCTATTTTGAAATTCATCATAAAATAAATGAGTTTTCATGAATGAATAAACATCCACTTACTCTTCACATTCCAAGGATAGTGCATGAAGGCATGCTAAGCAGTGCACTTCACAATGCCATTCATTACTGTTTGTGGAGAGGCACTTAAGTATGGTGTGCTCTTGGGCAGACACCTCATGTTCCTGGCTTGGCTGAAGACTCCATTAGTCAAAAATGACTACCTATAGAAGAGCCACATAAGTCTCTACGCCCAGTGCTTCTATAAAACTGTAGAGTGATAAGAGAAAAATCTTGTGGCTAAAGACTGTCTGCTATGTGCCCTGTTCTTATCATTTTCCATAAGGGAAATCAATAGGAAATAAGATATAGAACTTGAGCATGACACAGAATCGCGTGTTTGTTAAATTTGCAGCTAAGTTTCCTCTGTAATATACTTTTCAAGGCTCATACACTAATGTTGAAATTAAATTTCTTTGACATTGTTGCTGTTGTCAGCTACCTCAGTCTCCTCTCTCCTCTGTTTATTATTGCTCTAGTTTCTTTTTCTTCTTCTTCTTCTTCTTCTTCTTCTTCTTCTTCTTCTTCTTCTT
>JADRCH010000314.1:605177-729375 GCA_019843965.1 Rhynchomys soricoides | reverse complement strand
TTCTTCTTCTTCTTCTTCTTCTTCTTCTTCTTCTTCTTCTTCTTCTTCTCCTCCTCCTCCTCCTCCTCCTCCTCCTCCTCCTTCTTCTCCTTCCTCTTTTATTCTTATTCTTCTTACTCTATTTCTTTCTTTTCTTCTTTCTCTCCCTCCCCAAACTATTCTGTTTCTCAATGTTTAGGGTCACCATTCAGTTAATAAAAGCAGAGCCTGAATGGGAAATGCCGTTTTTATCCTCTACCTCTTCCTGTTAATTCTGTCATTAGGCATCAATCCAGTACTTGTCTAATAAGAAAAGAATCTTTGGATTCATCTGGGACATCTTTGCTTTCCCCTTAACATTCTGAAGTTCCATTCTTGAGTCATCCAATGCATTAGTAATACATCAGACTGTCAAATACACATCTCATCTTTTTAATATCTTTCAAATGACTTCTTTCCCTTTATATGGCTTTTTTCAAAAATCACTTACATAAGCATAGAAATTTTAATTTCTGAAATCTACATGTTAGGACATCTTCAATCTACATAGGTTCAACTCTAACAGTTCCCTCGTGCACCAGACTTCTCTTAGTTTGCACAATTTTAAAGTTGTCTGCAACTTTCTTCTCCTATTCCTCCCTGGATGTCTCCTTTTAATTATTCACAGCAAAGCCATCAGAGTGATAATTTATTACTTATCTTTATTTAAATTAGATGTCTTTTGTAATTCTTCTCTGATTCAGTGTTATTTCTCTATCTTCCTCAGGGCTTGCTGAAGCTCTTTCTTGCTTTTCTGTTGCATATCTTGACTTTACTTTTATTGTCTCATTCTTTAGATGTTCTAGGATTGCAGGTCCTTTGTGGACTTTTTTCCAAAGTTTAATACAAAAAAAGTTTTACTCATATTTGACACAAGGTATCTTTCTTTGATGAAATTGATATTAGCAAGTTATATCATTGTGAGTGCTGTTTTTATAATCTATACTTTATATTATCAATGTTTTAAATGTCTTCCTGTTTTCAAGTAATTGAACCAGCACAAAGAAGAAACAAAACTAGAAAGAGGAAATTAAAAAATAACCCAAAGGTGATTTCACCATCAGAAATAACCATGATTTACATTTGGTAAGTAATTTCCATTAGTCTCTTTATGTACTGATTCAAAAAGTTGTTAGATATATTGCTATATAAAAATGGGCATGTTGATCTTCCTTCCAGCCCACATTCCGACCTGGGCCAGATAAGCGGCCCAGCCTATATCCACCCAAATGCTGCAGCCTGTATGCTTCCTAGAAGGTCCTCAGTTACCAAGAATATAAGTGAAAATTTTGCGCAAATACCCAGCTGGGATATCCACTCAGCACAGCATATGTGGGACCTACCTAACCCAACCCCCATCCCTGGGCTCTACATCCCTTCAGTCACATTTCCCAATCTGGGCCAGAACAGTGGCCCTATACCAGCCCAAAGCTGGAGTCTGTGAGCATACCAGGAAGTTCAAAGTAATCAAGGGCACAGGAGACCTGCATTGAACAAAAATTATCAAATGATATGGGGAAGGAAACTTTATATACATCAATGGAAAAATCTACTGATAGGAAGTCTCAATCTTGAACTATTCACCAAATGCAAGGGTATCCACATTTGTAAAGAGACTTTACTAAAGTTCAAAATGCACGTTGAACCCTATACAACAATAGTGGTAGAATTCACAACCCCACTAAAGGACTGGTCATTGAAACAGAAACAAAACAGAGAAACAGTTAAACTTACTGAATTTATGAATCAAATGGATTTAACAGATATTTACAGAACATTTCACCCTGAAATAAGATAATATACCTTCTTCTCAGCAAGTCCTGGAACCTTCTCCTAAAGTGACAATACAATCAGACATAAAACACGCCTTAACATATTCAAAAAGATTGAAATAATCCAAAGCATCTTATCGGATCACCATAGACAAAGGCTAGAATTCAACAACAACAATAACAACAGAAAACTCACATAAACATGAACAACTCTCTGCTCAATAATAACTTTGTCAGCGAAGAAATAAAGAAAGAAATCAAAGACTTTATAGAATTAAATGAAAATGAAAACACATCATAACCAAACTTATGGCTATGAAAGCAGCATTAAAAGGAAAATTCATAGCACTAAGCACCTTCATAAATAAATTGTAGAGAACCCAAACAAGCAACTTAACAGAACACCTGAAAGATCTAGAAAGAAGCAACAAACAAAGAGGAGTAGAAGGCAGGAAATAGTCAAACTCAGGGCTGAAATCAATCAGTTAGAAACAAAGTGAATGATAAGAAGAATCAACAAAAGTAATAGCTGGTTCTTTGAAAAAACTCAACAAGATTGATAAACACTTACCCAAAGCTAACCAAAGGTCACAGAGACAGTATCCAAGTTAACAAAAACACAAATGAAAAGGTAGATATAACAACAGAACCTGAGGAAATTCAAAAAATCATCATATCCTACTACAAAAGCCTATAGTCTACAAACTGGAAAATCTAGATGAAATGGATGATTTTCTAGACATATACCACATAAAAAAGTTAAATCAAGATCAGGTAAACTATCTAAACAGTCCTATAACCTCCAAGTAAATAGAAATAGTCATCAAAAACCTCCCAACCAAAAAAAGCCCAGGGCCAGATGGTTTTAGTGCAGAATTCTACCAGACCTTCAAAGAAGTGCTAATATCAATACTCTTCAAACTATTCCACAACAGAAACAGAAGAAATACTACCTAATTCATTCTATGAAGCCACAGTTACACTGATACTTAAATTATACAAAGCCCCAACAACGAAAGAGAACTTCAGACCCATCTCACTTATGAATATTGTTTCAAAAATACTCAAAATTCTCCGAAAGCGAGTCCAAGAACACATGAAAACCATTATTTATCACAATCAAGTAGATTTCAAGTTAGGAATGCAAGAATGGTTCAACATACGAAAATCCATCAATGAAATAGACTATATTAAAAATCTCAAGGAAAAAATCCACATTATCATCTCATTAGATGCTGAAAAACCATTGAAAATGTGAAACACCCCTTGATGCTAAAAGTCTCAGAGATCAGGAATTCATAGCAAATACCAAAACAAAATAAAAGCAATATATACCAAACCAACAGCCAACATCAAATTAAATGGAGAGAAACTTGAAGCAATCTCACTAAAATCAGGGACAAGACAAGGTTACCCACTCCCTCCTTATCTATCAATTGAAGTTCTATCTAGAGAAATTAGGCAGCAAAAGAAGATCAAGAGGATAGCTATTTGAAGATGATATAATATATAAGCTGCCCCGAAAATTCCACCAGAGAACTGCTACAGCTGATAAACAACTTCAACAATGTGTCAGAATATAAAATTAACTCAAACAAAACAGTAGCCTTCCTTTATATAAATGATAAACAGGTTGAGAAAGAAATTAGAGAAATAACACCCTTCACAATAGCCACAAATACTATAAAATACCTTGGTATAGCTCTTAACAAGCAAGTGAAAGATCTGTACAAGGACATGAACTTCGAATCCTTGAAAAAAGAGAAATAGAAGAAAACTCCAGAGTTGGAAAGTTCTCCTGTGCTCATAGATTGGTAGGATTAACATAATGAAAATGGCCATCTTACCAATAGTAATCTACAGATTCAATGCAATCCCTATGAAAATTCCAACACAATTCTTCACAGACATGGAAAGAGAAATTATCAACTTCATATGGAAAAACAAAAAACCCAGGATAACCAAAATAATTCTCAACTATATAAGAACTTCCAGTGGAATCACCATCCCTGACCACAAAGTGTAGTTCAAAGCAATAGTGATAAAAAAACAAACAAACAAAACAAAACAAACAAACAAACCTGCATGGTCTTGGGCATGGTATCGGTACAGAGAAATACATGCCAATAAATGAAATAGAATTGAAGACCCTGAAGTAAATCCATACAGCTATAGAAACTTGATCTTCAACAAAGAACCAAAAAACATACAATGGAAAATAGAAAGCATTTTCAACAAATGGTGCTAGTCTAACTGGAGGACTGTATGTAGGAGAATTAAAATAGATACATATTTGTCACCTTGCACAAAGCTCAAGTCCTAGTATCAAGGGCATCAACATAAAACCAGGTACACTGAATCTAATAAAAGAGAAAGTGTGAATGAGCCTTGAACTCATTGGCACAGAGGGAAATTTCCTAAATAGAAGTCCAATAGCTAAGGCTCTAAGAACAAGAATTGATATATGGGACCTCCTGAAACTGGAAAGCTTCTGTAAAGCAAAGGATATAGTCAATAAGACAAAGTAGCAACCTACAAACTGGGAAAAAATCTTTACTAACCCCACATACAATAGAGAGATAATATATGAAATATATAAAGAACTCAAGAAGCTAACCACCAAAAAAACAACCTAATCAAAACATGGGGTGCAGAACTAAACCACAAATTCACAGCAGAGGAATCTGGAATGGCTGAGAAGCACTTAAGAAAATGTTCACAGTCCTTAGTTATCAGGGACATGCCAATTAAAATGACTGTGAGATACCACCTTACACCAATCAGAATTGCTAAGATCAAAAGTTCAAGTGACAATACATGCTGGCAATGATGTAGAGAAAGAGGAACAATCCTCCATTGCTGGTAGGATTACAAACTGATTGAACCACTCTGGAAATCAATCTGGAGACGTCTCAGAAAATTGGAAATAGTTCTACCTGAAGATCCAGTTGATGTGTTTATAAAACAATAAAGAGGTAGAAGAATATTTTCTATGGGTATGTGGTGAGGTGTGGGGGAAGGGAATGCCTCAGGAGGCCCATGCTAAGGCATCCCTTCCCCCGAGGAACCAGCCACAGGAAGGTATAGTACAGAATAGAGTTTATTTGGGGCATGGGAAGGGGAGTTAAGAGGGTAGTAGAGATAGGGAAAGCAGAGAGAGGGAGAAAGTAGAGAAGTAGAAGCTGGCCATGACCACATGGAGAGAGGGGTGAAGGGAATGGGGAGAGAGGGGAAGCAAAAGGGAACAAGAGAGCAAGAGGCAAGAAGGCAAGAGAGCAAGAAAGGGAGAAGGGGACAAGCAGTCCCTTTTATAGTGGGTCAGGCCTACCTAGCTGTTGCCAGGCAACTGTTAGACAGAATACTAACACCAGCTCTACTTTTCTTGGATATTTATCCAAATGATACCACACCATACCGCAAGAACACTTATTCCACCATGTTCAAAGTAGCCTTATGCATAATAGCCAGAAGGTAGAAACAACCTATATGTCCCTCAACCCAAGAATGAATACAGAAATGTGGTTCATTTATACAATGACATAATGTTCATCTATTAAAAATGAAGACATCATGAATTTTTCAGGCAAATGGATGGGACTAGAAAATATCATCCTAAGTGAGGTAACTAAGACCCAAAAGGCCATGGCAAAGTATGTCTACTGATCAAAAACTCAAGTGACAGCATTTTTGGCATCCACTGATAAGTGGGATATTAGCCAAAAAGTACAGCATACCTAGGATACAACCTATATACCATTAGAAGTGTAGCAAGCAGAAATGCCCAATTGAGGAGGCTTCAATTCAACTTAGAAGGGAGAAGAAAATAATCATGGGAGGTAGAGGGAGGGAGGGACCTGGGTGAGAGAGAGGATGTAGGGGAAAAGGGGAACAAGATTAAATATGGGGAGGAGAGGACAGAAGAGAAGTCCAGAGGGTCAAGAGAATGAATGGAAATATTCAGTCTCAGATAGTGGGAGGTAGATCCTCTAGAAAGTACAAGAGAACAGGTGAGATACTCTCAGGACTCATAGGAGGTGATCTTAGCCAAAATGTCCAACAGTGGGGAAAGGGAACAAGAAGAGTCTACCTCCAACAGATAGAGCTTCAAGGGGAGGGACAGGGTTTCTAACCTACAGTTGAAATTCCTGACCCAGAATCGTTCTTCTCTAAAAGAAGTGCAGGGACAAAATGGAGAAAAGACTGGAGAAAAGGCAATCCAATGGCTGGCCCAACTTATGATACATCTCATGGGGGCACATCAAGGCTTAATACTACTATGCTATGATGTGCTTATCGATAGGAGCTTGGCATGGCTGTCGTCTGAGAGTCCCTACCTGTAGTTGACTGAGACAGATACTTACACCCAACCATTGGACTAAAGTCAGGGACCCATATGGTTGAATTACGGGAAGGATTGAAGAAGCTGAGAGGAAGAGCCATCATATAGAAAGAGGAACAGTCTCAACTACACCCAATCCCAGGGAGCTCTCAGAGACTGAGCCCCCAGCGAGGCGCATACACAGACTGGTCTAAGGTCCCTGGCACATATATAGCAGAGGTCTGCCTGGTCTGGCCTCAGTGAGAGAAATTGTGTATAACTCTCCAGAGACTTGAGGCCCCAAGGAAGGGGGATGTCTGGTGGGGCAAGGGGAGAACCCTCTCAGAGGCAA
Organism: Rhynchomys soricoides; assembly: GCA_019843965.1. Taxonomy (NCBI): domain Eukaryota; kingdom Metazoa; phylum Chordata; class Mammalia; order Rodentia; family Muridae; genus Rhynchomys; species Rhynchomys soricoides. The sequence goes on along the minus strand of JADRCH010000314.1, from coordinate 722,915 downwards.
GGGGAAGAAGGAATGCAATGAGGAACTGTGGAAGGGGAAGTGGGGGGAAAGAACTAGAATGTAAATAATTTTAAAAATTGAGAATGCCTTAAATGTTTGTTTTTAACATTATCAAATGGACTGAATTTATGCTTAAGCTGTAAATGCAAAGTTGGCTGTTATTGAAGCTCAGGACTTTAGCAAGTGAGTTTAATTACAATTATATCAGTGGATACTAGTCTAATAGATTCATTGCTCTTGTAAAATGAAGAGAAAAACGTTTCTCTGTGTGCACATTCAGGCACCAAGACGACTGACTACCTGTGGACAAACTGAGCAGCTGATGTCTGCCAGCCAGGATGAATACCTGTACCAGACATAGAACAGAGAGCTACCCTCATCTTCAACCTCCAGCCTCTAGACTTGTGAGGAACTATCTCAATTGTCTCAACCACTTAATCTGTGGTTACTGAAGCCCAAGTAGAAAGATACCTGTTAAATTTATTAAATTTTAACTCATTTTTGCACAATAATTGGGTGTTAGAATGACTCCAAAAAATATTTTTAACTTAATATTCACAAAAATATTTGAAAAAAATATGAACTGTGTGCAGAAAGAAGTTACATGATCCATAAAAATATAAAGATGAAAATACAGGTGAAAGGGCTTCAAAAATTCTCTACTATCTGTTGAACTTATTTCCTAGGACAAATGTAACTGTGTTGTGCTGAGAATAAAGTTTGCATGAATATGTATATATGCTAAATTGGTACAGATTATATATATTAAGTTGTGTATTTGTAAGTACAGTGAATGCAGGTGCCTGCCTTCAGGAGCCTGAAGGGTCATATTCTCTAGAGATGATGTAATAGGTAATTATATGCCTCCTAATACAGGTGCTAAGACCTCAGCTCCACAAAGTCTCCTCAGCTCCTAGGTCTCTTCTGAACTCTATGGGTACACACATACACACACACACACACACACACACACACACACACACACTTTTTTGTGGGTTCAACTGCACTTTTTGATTAATAAATAAAAGTATCATTTTGTATAGAAGAAAAATAACAAAAAAATGGAGATGAACTTTTCTAGTGTTGTAAAATGATTAGCATCATATGTGTTGGCTTGATTTTGATATTTCTCTGAATGTTCAGGCCAAGGTTAAAGAAAATAAGACTGAAGGTTGGTTTGAAATAGAAGAGAAATAAAAGTGCTCTGACATTGTATTAAAATATGCATATTCACTCTTGGAATAACATTGCATGCAATCATCTGTTTTTAACAATACTGGAGGGTGGAAGGAGGCAAGACCTTCACAGGTGACCTTTAACTTGGAGAGCTGCTATTTCAACTCTTGATTGTTCCAGCATGCTTCACATTATTTGAGAGCAATTCTGGGTCTGACCCATGGCAGATGGAGATCTGGAAAACATTGGAGAACATTGGTTTGAAAATTGTGGCCTAGGTAACTCAGTGTTTCCATGGTGATACCTTGGGGAAATTTTAAGGCATTTTGCAGGTTTGAAGGTAAAGCTAGGAGATTCTGACTTTGGATCCCACACTAAAGTCTGCTTCATTTCCTATTTTATATACTTGGAGTTTATGTAGAATCTCATTTATAACATACTTTATTACATAACAAAAACATATAAACCACTACTGTGGGTGGTTTATATATTTCATTGGTAATAATAACTTCAATGGAAGTATTTTGAACAGAAGGCACAAAAAATGTAACTTATATGATGAAGAAAACTTATGCATTTTTAGCCTAGGGCTGGTATACATTTACAAGGGCATATTGAATTTCATTCCTAGTTGTGTGACCAGACTATTTAGAATGCTACTTGGAACCACTGGACAAGGAATTTTCTGGGTTGAGGCATGAAGAGAAGAATTTCTTTGAAACAGATCATGAGCCCCACTTCTTCCTGGGTACCAGGATGATAGAAGGTACTCTTAAAACACTAAAATATTTGTAGTGTTAATGATAAATGACTAAGTTTCTGTTGCAATTAAGCAAGAACATAGGGAGAGAGAATTGAATACCTTTTTAGTAGGCTTTGTCCTATACTGCTTTGCTGGAACTGTCCCGCGCTATGGTCTCGCCAGCAAGAACGACGCGGCACACATAGGATCCTTCTGCAGTAAAGCTTTAATGCCTCTTGAGAGGGAGAGCATAAGCTTGCCATGAGTGGAGACACTCAGAACAATAGAACACTCGCCCTTTATATGGGTCACAGCGCTTGCCTGGGACATGGAGCTTCCCCATTGGCTCCCGCACACCAGGCCAGATGCCGCCACAAGAGAGGCTGAGATTCTGAAGTGGAAAATTACCAGGTGCATGCGCACTAGCCTGTTTACAACTTGTCCTCGGCCGAATGTAGGCGCCATCTTGTAATGGCGGATGTGGGTGCTCAGGCGGCTCCCAACATCTCCCCCTTTTTATTTCTGTAAGCAAAGTAGGACACTCTTAAGAGGGTGGAGACAGAGGTCAAATCCCCTGACCAAAAGCTTGGGCCTTGTACAGGAGAAGACCCCTAAGCTCATGTGCGCCCGAGGTTTTCCTGACCCGCCCAGTGCCGTTTTTTAGAGGGAGGGAAACTAGGGCACTCAACCCTCATGCAGATGACATATCTCCCAAGGTGGCCCACAATGATGACCGCCTTGTGTGATGCTTTGCTCGACATCCCTCAAGAGCTGCTCAGACCAAACATTCTACCCAGTGCAATGAGACTAGACTCACGGGTGTGCAAGAACTGTCTGGCTGGTGACGACCTACCGCTATTGTTTAAGCATGGACAGCCAAACACCGGCCGGGGCTCTTTGTTCTAAGGCAACAAACCACCTTGTCTCTTTTAGTCTGGGCCCTGAGTTTGCAGATGAGCCATAGGAGGAACACCAACCCACAGCAAAGCACTGCTCTAAACAATCTCACCCCCACCCATTCCTTCAAATAAGAAATTGCCAAGGAAATCCCTGAAGAGAGGCCCTCGGGTCAAGGACAGGTCAAGACGGGTGGAGTTGATCTGAATAATTGCTGTCGGCAATTCCTGCAGGGTGTCATCAAATTTAAGGGTCCAATTCTGTAACATATACTGTAAAAGACTTTTAGACAGGTTAGCTGCTTTTGTAAATCTATCATATTGTATGGAAGTAACACAGAGTCCTGGCAACTTTTGTTCACAGCCCAATTGCGCTAGCTGTCAAAGGACATCCAGTTGTTCTTGAATAAGATCAATGTGCTGGTTAACCAGCATTAAGCCCCTCTGGACTTGAGTATTGGCGGATACCTGTCTTTCTAGAGCTAAGGTGGCAGCTGCAGACAACTCATTAATGGTATTGGCGGTCTGTATCGTTCCAGAGAGCGCAAGGGCCGAAGCAGTGACGGCCCCTGTAACCGCAGCTGCTGCCACCACACCTATGATAATGGCAGAGATACCAAAGTCTCTTTTCTGCCTGAATGCGGTCTGATCCACTGCAAAAGGACCTTGGCCAGTTAACATATCAAAGGTCCAATCTCTCTGTCTAGGGGTCGGTGCCGTAGCATTGGCTCTGGCTTGAGCTTGTGCAGCTTCATGCCATAAAGCCTTCCACTCCATATATTGGCCCATTGTAGGGAGCGCAGCCTTGGCCAGCATCTGCCAATCGGCGGGAGTCATGGACGCCCCGGCAAATCTCTCTAACATTACTATAGTAAAATTAGCATTTACCCCATACTTTCGAACCGCTTCAGCCAGGTCTTTAATTTGGCTGTACTCTACAGGGGCATGAACTCGTACTCCACCATCTGCCTCGAAAACTGGAAAAGCAGCTTGTACCTTTCTCTTAACCTTGTCAGAGAGAAAAGAAAAGGAGTTGGGACACATCTCATAAGGGGGAGGGGTGGAAGGCATGGTCCGCGTAGGGGCCAAAGGCGGCGGCCGCTTCATCTGAACATTACAAGGCGGCCAATCTTCCTCATACCGCGCCGCTTCCTCTTCTAGCTCTGACTCCTCACTAGAGCTAAGGGGGTCAGTGTCTGAAGTTTCCAATGGAAGAGCCTCAAGGTCTTGAACTGGGTAGAGGCTCTCCCCCTTTCTTTTTGCTTTTTTCTTGGGTATGAGAATTGTTTTTCTGCCCACATTCCTGTCAGGGGGACAGTTTCCTATTTTATCTTTAATCTCTCCCTCGTGTTTCGACTTACCAGGAGGTCCATTTCCATTGCTAAGATTTTGGGTACCCCTCCTCTCACTCCGTCCGGTTTCTGACATGGTGTCCTGGACCCTATCAGGGGTGATTTGCCCCTCCCTTACATCATCTACACAGGCCCTACCTTGTTCGCCGCAATACAAAGACAGTAAAACCAAAATGAGGGCACTTAACACAATTAGCAAAACTTCAACAGCGTTAGACCAAAAAGGGGGCAACCCCAAATCAAGATCCAGGGTCAACATGCCTATCCGAACCTACCTCCCTGCAGTTCTGAATCCTCCCTGTTTCCAGGGGGTCTCCAAAGGTGCTTGATGATGACAAAGTTTCCCGGGTTTCGGCACCAGATGTCCCGCGCTATGGTCTCGCCAGCAAGAACGACGCGGCACACATAGGATCCTTCTGCAGTAAAGCTTTAATGCATCTTGAGAGGGAGAGCATAAGCTTGCCATGAGTGGAGACACTCAGAACAATAGAACACTCGCCCTTTATATGGGTCACAGCGCTTGCCTGGGACATGGAGCTTCCCCATTGGCTCCCGCACACCAGGCCAGATGCCGCCACAAGAGAGGCTGAGATTCTGAAGTGGAAAATTACCAGGTGCATGTGCACTAGCCTGTTTACAACTTGTCCTCGGCTGAATGTAGGCGCCATCTTGTAATGGCGGATGTGGGTGCTCAGGCGGCTCCCAACATGGAACAATCTTGAAAAAAGGGACTGCCAGTCAAATAGCCCCCTTAACCATCCTAATGCCAGAAACAGCAGTCAAGAAACTCTACAAGGTGCCTTAAAATTGCTCTGAAAGACTGAAGCTGTTCACCCTGTTTACTCCAGGATTGTTCAGAACACTTAACACCAAGATTTTTGACGATTCTCAAATAATTCTCACCTTGGCCAGAGGGGCAAGTAGTTCTCCTGGTGAAGGAGAAACTTTGACAAGGGGCCTAGCTATGATTGAACCAAAAGACAAATCTTAATGGCTATGATTGGAGCTAGAGGAAAAGCTTAGATTGTCTAAACAAATGGCTGCAATGATTCTAATGCTCTTTAAGCTGCCCAAGTGGCAGTTTAAGAGCACTGAGTGAGTAGCTGGTGACATGTTACCATGTTGCCTTCTCTGGTGTTCTAGTAGTAAGCCCAATAAAAGTTTCTTTAGTGGCCTTTTCTTGTCTATTTTTCACAGTGTGGCTTGAAGTAAAACCTAGTAGCTCTTGATGGCAAGGTGGTAGGTAGGGCAGTTAGACAGAAGAACAAACACTAGTCTCTAGTGGGCTTTCTGTAGCAAAAGCCTATAATGTGTTTTTGACTCTTGAAAAATTTGCAAGGGAATTCCATATTGTAAGGAAACCCCATGTGTGCCCAAGGTCAGGGATGATCAAGCCACTTGATTCTGGACTCTGCTGAATGCACACTTTGTATCTTGAGTCCTGGGTTTCTAGGCAACAAAACACCAGCAATTGCTTGACATCTGATGAGGGCCAATTCCCTCTGAGGCAGTCTCATCCACAGTTTCTAATATTCAAACTCTGACTTCCAAACAGCCCTGCCTCCTTGCACCTTGATGGTGTGGCTCACAGCAAGCCTTCCAGCACAAAGTAATAGCAATCACCTCTTGCAGCTGAAGAAACCAATGCAGAACTGTCTTCATCCACCTACTTCCTATACCCACAGCCCTTAGTTGTGTCTATGGTCATATGAGCTGTGGGTAAAAATCTCAGATTTGCCATATCCTTCAACAGTATTCACTCATTCAGTTTAATTTTGCAGGTCAATAGGTGGATTCTGGTTTCTGACATAATTTCTCTAGCATTTGCCAAGTGATCAGGGGTTTTAAACCTCTCTACAAGTTATTGGTCTTCCCAATAGCCACGAGATAATCATGGCTTGCTTTCTTAGTGGACTAATCCTCCCTTTTATTGAAAATACTTTTTTTCTGAAAAATTCTGATTACATTTCCCCCTCTTGCTGATCCTCCACCAACTCTCCACATCCCCTTCCACCTGGACCCATTCCCTTTCTGTCTCTCATTATCAAACAAACAGACTTCTAAGGGATAACAATACAATATATTACAATACAATACAATACAATACGATACAATACAATATGATAAAAGCAAAAGCTAACACAGTGGAATTGGATAAAACCACCAAACAGAAGGGGAAAAAGCTCAAGGAAAGGCACACATACAGAAACGTATTCATGCTCACACTCAGGAATCTCATAAAAACACTAAAGTGGAAACTATAACATAAATGCAGAGGACCTGGTACAGACCCATACAGGCCCTGTGCATACTGTGTCAGTCTCTGGGATATGTGCATGGATCTTGGAGATTTAGAAGGCCTTGTTTCCTTGGTGTCCTGCATACCCTCTGACTTTTACACTATTTGTGCCTCCTCCTTTGCAGGTTCCCTGAGCCCTGGGTAGAGAGATTTGATAGAGACATCAAGCTTAGGTCTGAGCATTCCAATGATTTTTTTCCTCTATCTGAATAATGTCTGATTTTGGGTCTCTATATTTGTTTCCATCTGCTGCATAAAGAAGATTCTCTGATGGTGGCTGAGCAAGGCACTGATAAGTATAGCAGAATATCATTAGGAGTAATTTTTATTTATTTATTTGTTTGTTTTTTGTTTTTGTTGTTTGTCTGTTTTGTTTTGTTTTGTTTTCTCGAGACAGGGTTTCTCTGTATAGCCCTGGTTGTCCTGGAACTCACTCTGTAGACCAGGCTGGTCTCGAACTCAGAAATCTGCCTGCCTCTGACTCCCGAATGCTGGGATTAAAGGTGTGTGCCACCACTGCCTGGCTAGGAGTCATTATTAAAGATTAGTAGAATTTGCTTTTTTAAAAAAAATCATTTATCTATCTATCTATCTATCTATCATCTATTTTAAACTCCAGATTTTATTACCTTCCCAGTCCACCCATATCTCATACCTCCTCCCTGCCCCCCTGTCTCCACAAGGATGTTTCCACCCCCTCACCCCTCTAGACCATTCTTTTGAGAATTAGCTGCGTCTTCTCTGACTAAAATCAGACCTGGCAGTCCTCTGCTATATTTGTGTTGGAGCCCTCATATCAGCTGGTGTATGCTGCCTGGTTGGTGGTCCAGTGTCTAAGAGATCTTGGAGGTCCAGGATAATTGAGATTGCTGGTCCTCCTACAGGTTTGCACTCCTATTCAGCTTTCTCCTAATTCAACCACAGGGGTCAGCAGCTTCTGTCCATTGGTTGAGTGCAAATATCTGTATCTGACTCTTTCAGCTGCTTGTTGGGTCTTTAGGAGGGCAGTCATGATAGGTCCCTTTTGTGGACACTCCATAGCCTCACTAATAGTGTCAGGCCTTGGGGCTTCCCCTTGAGCTGGATCCCACTTTGGATCTGTCCTGTTGCTGGACCTGCCTTCCTTTCCTCAGGCTCCTCTCCATTTAAATTCCTGCAGTTCTTTCAGAAAGAAACAATTATGGGTCAGAGTTTTTACTGTGAGATTGCAACCCCATACCTCACTTCATGCCCTGTCTTTCTGCTGAAGTAGGGCTTTACAAGTTCCTTCTTTCTAATTTAGGGCATGGGCATTTCATCTAATGTCCCTACCTCTGAGTCCAGAGAGTCTTTCACCTCCCAGGTTTCTGATACATTTTGGAGAGTCCCCCACCTCCTACCTCCCTAAGTTACTGGAAACAATTCACACGTCCCACAATAGACGAATGGATACAGAAAGTGTGGTTCATTTACACAATGGAATACTACTCAGCTGTTAAGAATGAGGACATCCTGAGTTTTGCAGGCAAGTGGATGGAACTAGAAAATGTCATCCTGAGTGAGGTAACTCAGAACCAAAAGGACATACCTGGTATGTACTCACTAAAATTAGTAGCTATTAGCCAAATAAATAAATATAAGTACAGAGTGCCCAAAATACAGTCCACAGAACTCAAAAAGATCCAACAAGCTGAAGGACCCAAGTGAGGATGCCTCAGTCCCACTTAGGAGGGAGGAAAAAAAAATACAAGAAGGGGAGGGAGGGAGGGACCTGGGTTGGAAAGAGAATGGGGGGGGGAGAGACATGATCTAGTATTGGGTGGGGGAAAAAGACTGAAGCCCTGAAGGCCAGCAGAAATAATGGAAATAGAATTTGCCTTTACCCTTGGCCTCTGGGGCATCTAGTCTCAGGTTTTTGGTCACCTAAGGAGTGTCAGGTATGGGTTCCATATCGTATAGTAGGCCTTCAGTCAACCCAAAAACTCTCACAAGGTTTCTGCAACTAATACCCTAGCACAGGACAAATTCCTTCTATAATTATTATTTATATTTATAATTCATAATTTTGATAGTATATATTTAGTTGATTAAAAAATTATTAGAGACTATGTCCTTTGACTCTTGGAAGAAGGCATTATTTAATATTCAGCCATAGAAAACTGCACAGTTATCTTTTTGCTAATGTTTAAATGTGATTTGAGAATATATTTGCTAAGCTTCCTATTTCTTCAAATATCCTAAAATGTATTTAACATCCTAGGAAACAGCCTTTTTGTAAATATGCCATGTTTACTTGAGAAGAACCTGACTTCCACTATTGTTGGATAGAAAATTTGGTAAATGTCAATTAGACCAAGTGGATTGTTAATCAAGGTCAACCCCTGTACAGTTTATTGATTTTTATTCTGCCAGATTCATCAATTACATAGAAAAAGCTGTTGAAGATTTTAACTGTAATGATAAATTTGACTATTTCTCTTACTAGTTTTCTTAGTTTTACCTCATGGATTCCTATATTCCATTATTAGTTGCATGCCTGTTTAGAATTGCCTAATTCATAAGATAATTGATTTTTTTTTAATTTATCATTATGTTCTTCTTTGTTTTAAACACTGATATTGGTGATATTGGTGATTGTTGTGAAGTAATCTAGACTGAAGATAATGTCACTGATCGAGTCTTCCTTCAGTCATTGTTAATATAATAAGTGTATCATTCCTTATCTTTTTGCCTTTAACCATAATAACCTTCCTGTTCAATGTGGACTTCTTGAAAGCATGTTCTTAAGTTTTGATTTTGTAAATAAGTGTGGAAATCTTTATTTTAAGCTATCATATTTAGACCATTCCAAATAAAACTGACTGACCTATGGTTGTTAGGTTAGTACTGTAAGTACTTAGTGAAAGAACCTAGTGTATAACCTCCTGATCTTCCTAAATCAAGTAGAAAAAAATCATAATTTCTAGAAGTCTAACTGTATTGTACATAAGTAGAATCCTTTAATTTGAGATGTTTCTTGGTCTCTCTCCTTCATTCTGTTCCAATCTATTCCTTTTCAAGGAGATGTTCTCAGAATCATTTTTCGAAACTTCAGAACTTAGTACCAGTCAGACCTAGTAATGAGTTACCATTTAATTTGCTTTGCTTTGACATATATCACCTATTTATTAAAGTGAAGTAATGAGAAAGAACTATCTTGTCTCATTGTTCCTCTACACATACTTCCTTTAGGTATTTTTTGGATTTTTTTTTTCCAGACAGAGAAGGATCCCTTATTCACTATTTTGTTAAGCAATTTTCCTATGGGGTGATCATAAATCAGTTGAATCTATGAGTCTATTAGGATGGATTGTAGATGTTTCTTCACTTTAATAATCTTATGACTAAAATTGAGTTTCACATTTTAAATCAGTTTTTCATTTCCAAAATAAATTACAATTGCTAGTGTAAACATCATGAGGCTAAGATAGAAAATATTTTACTTTAAATTTTAGCATTGGAAATAAATAAATAATTGATGTAACTGAAAATGTCAGTTATAGAAAAATGTTGGAGATGTTTGGATAAATTTGGTAACTTACCTTTCCTTAAATATTTAGGATAATTATCAGTAAAATTGTTTGTACCTTACTGTTTCTAAAATAGCATTGAGTGGTTGACCCTTTCTCCTGGAAGAATCAATATGATTCTCTAAAAGATTTCTCCTTTCTATTTCAATTTTAAAATATGTCTATAATTGCAATAATTATTTCTTTTCATGCTAAGTGTTCTTTACTTTATGTCATGATTTTCATTCCTAATATTGACGATTTTTTATTGACAGTAATAGGCTCTATAAGAATCTGGGGGTCCGTCTGCAGCCGGGGAGCTAATCCTGTAACCCAAGGCTCCATACCCAAATAGCTCAGAGAGAGAGAGAGCTAGCTTCCCAGGAGTGTGGACAAACCTGTGAGCAGAGGAAAGACAGCATTTCTGCTCAGAGGGACCTGACTGAGACCCACAGGTCATAGGAACTGTGGTGTGGCCTTCCATTTTATTTCTGCAGCCAGGGAGCTTATTCTGTGCCAAAAGGCACATAGCCAAATAGTGCCAGGAGAGAGTTGTTCTCCCAGGAGTGCCAACACACCTTTGAACACAGGCAAGACTACTACTTTTGTTCAAATTCCTGGCTAAAGAGGGACCCTTTCAGAGCCATCAGGACACAGGAACCAAGGGACATCTGAAGACAGAATCCTTCTGGTTTCGGTCTGCACCCCAGAGCTGACAGTGTACCACAGCTCTCCAAATCCAAATTCCGCTCAGAGAGAGCTGGTCTCCAAAGTGTACTAACACAGAGGCTTGCAGGAGGGACAAGCCACAGTCAGCGAGAGCAAGACTAGCTAACACCAGAGATAACCAGATGGTGAAAGAACATAAGAAACAGAAACCAAGGCTACTTGGCATCATCAGAATGCAGTTCATCCACCACAGCAAGTCCTAGATACCTCAACATACCAGGAAAGTAAGACTCAGATTTAAAATTACATTTCATGAGGATAATGGAAGACTTTAAGAAGAAAATAAATACCTCCCTTGAAGAAATACTAGAGAACACAGAAAACAGATAGAAGCCATTAAAGAAGAAGCATAAAAATCCTTTCAAGGATTACAGGAAAACACAATGAAACAGTAGAAAAAAATGAACAAAATCATCCAGGATCTAACAATAGAAATACAAATAATAAAGAAATCACAAAGGGAGACAACCCTGGAGATAGAAAACCTAGGAAAGAGATGAGGAGTCATAGACTAAAGCATCACCAACAGAATACAAGAGATAGAAGAGAGAATCTCAGGTGCAGAAGATACCATAGAAAACATTTACACAATAGTCAAAGAAAATGAAAAATGTAAGAAGATCCTATCACAAAACATCCAAGAATTCCAGAACACAATGAGAACACCAAATGTGAGGATAATAGGTATAGAAGAGAGTAAAGATTCCCAACTTAAAGGGCCAGTAAATATATTCAACAAAATTATAGAATAAAACTTCCCTAACTTAAAGAAAGAGATAAACATAAACATGCAAGAAGCCTACAGAACTCAAAATAGATTGGACAAGAGAAGAAATTCCTCTCATCACATAATAGTCAAAACACCAAACGCACAATACATGGAAAGAATATTAAAAACTGTAAGTGAAAAATGTCAAGTAGAATATAAATACAGACCTATCAGAATTACACAAGACTTCTCCCCATTGAATATGAAAGCTAGGAGATCCTGGGAAGATCTCATAAAGACTTCAGGAGAACAAAAATGTCAGCACAGGATACTATACCCAGCAAAAGTCCCAATTACTTTAGATGGTGAAACCAAGATATTCCACCACAAAACCAAATTTATACAATATCTTTCCATAAATCAAGCCCTATAAAGGATAATAGATGAAAAATGACAACACAAGGACTGAAACTAAACTCTAGAAAAAGCAAGGAAGTAATCTTTTTTCAACAAACCCAAAAGAAGATAGCCACACAAACATAAAAATAACAGAGAAAATAACAAGAAGCAACAATCACTATTCCTTAATATCTCTTAACATTACTGGACTCAATTCCCCAATAAAAAGACATAGAGTAAAAGACTGGATACATAAACAGGACCCAGTATGTTGCTGCACACAGAAACCCACCTCAGTGTGAAAGACAAACACTACCTCAGAGTACAGGGCTAGAAAACAATTTTTCAGGCAAATGGTCCCAAGAAACAGCTGGAGTAGCCATTCTAATATCAGATAAAAGTGAAATTCAACCCAAAGTCATCAAAAAATGTAAGGAAGGACACTTTATACTCATCAAAGGAAAAATCTACCAAGAAGATCTCTTAATTCTGAACATGTATGCTCCAAATGCAAGGGCACCAACATTCATAAAAGAAACTTTACTAAAGCTCAAAGCACACATTGGACCTCACACCATAATAGTAGGAGACGTCAACAACCCACTCTCATCAATGGACAGATCTTGGAAACACAAAATAAACAGAGACACAGTGAAACTAACAGAAGTTATAGACCAAAAGGATTTAACAGATATCTATAGAACATTTCACCCTAAATCAAAAGAATACACCTTATTCTCAGTACCTCATGGGACCTTCTCCAAAACTGACCATATAACCGTTCATAAAACAAACCTCAAAAGATGTAAGAAGATTGAAATAATCCTATGCCTCCTATCAGATCACTATAGATTAAGGCTGGTCTTCAATGCAACTATAACAGCAGAAAGCCCACATATACATGGGAGCTGAACAACACTCTACTCAATAATAACTTGGTCAATGAAGAAATAAAGAAAGAAACTAAAAACTTCCTAGAATTTAATAAAAATGAAGATACAACATACCCAAACTTATGGGACAAAATGAAAGCAGTGTTAAGAGGAAAACTCAAGCTCTGAGTGCCTCAAACTATTAAATGGAGAGAGCATACACTAGCAGCTTAACAGCACATCTGAAAGCTTTAGAACAAAAATAAGCTATTACACCCAAGAGGAGTAGAGGGGAGGAAATAATCAAATTCAGGGCTGAAAATAAACCAAGAAGAAACAAAAAGAACTATACAAAGAATCAACAAAACCAGGAGGTAGTTCTTTGAGAAAATCTACAAGCTAGATAAACCCTTAGCCAGACTAAGCAGAGGGCACAGAGACTGTATCCAAATTAACAAAACAGAAATGAAAAGGGAGATAAAACAACAGAAAATGAGGAAATTTAAAAAATCATCAGATCCTATTACAAAAGTCTATACTCAACATAATTGGAAAATCTGGATTATGTGGACAATTTTCTAGACAGACACCAAATAACAAAGTTAAGTCAGGATCAGATAAACCATCTAAATAATCCCATAACCCCTAAAGAAATAGAAGCAGTCATTAAAAGTCTGCCAACCAAAAATCCCCAGGACCACATGGGATTAGTACAGAATTCTATCAGACCTTCAAAGAAGATCTAATACCAATACTCTTCAAACTACTCCATAAAATAGAAACAGAAGAAATACTACCTAATTAATTCTATGAAGCCACTGTTACACTGATACCCAAACATCACAAAGACCCAACTATAAAAGAAAACTTCAGACCAATTTCCCTTATGAATATCGATGCAAAGATAATAAATAAAATTCTCAAAAACTGAATCCAAGAACACATCAAAATGATCATTCACCATTATCAAATAGGCTCATCCCAGGGATTCAGTGAAGGTTCAATACCTGGAAATCCATCAATGTAATCCACTACATAAACAAACTCAAGGAAAAAAAAAAACACAAGGTGATTTCATTAGATGCTGAAAAGGCATTTGACAAAATTCAACATGATAAAAGTCTTGAAAAGATCAGGAGTTCAAGGGCCATACCTAAAGATAGTAAAAGCAATATACAGCAAAGCAGTAGCCAATATCAAATAAAATGGAGAGAAACTTGAAGCAATCTCATTAAAATCAGGGACTAGACAAGGCTGCCCTCTCTCTTCCTATTTATTCAAGGTAGTACTTGAAGTCCTAGCTAGAACAATTAGACAACAAAAGGAGGTCAAAGGGATATAAATTGGAAAGGAAGAAATCAAAATATTACCATTGCAGATGATATGATCATATACTTAAGTGACCTGAAATACTCCACCAGAGAACTCTTACAGCTGATAAACAACTTCAGCAAAGTGGCTGGATACAACATTGACTCAAGCAGATCAGTAGCCTTCCTATACTCGAAGGATAAACAGGCTGAGAAAGAACTTATGGAAATGACAACCCTTCACAACTGTCACAAACAATACAAACTATCTTGGTGTGACTCTAACCAAACAAGTGAAAATTTGTATGACAAGAACTTCAAGTCTCTGAAAAAAGAAATTGAAGAAGAGCTTAGAAGATAGAAATATCTCCCAAGCTCATGTATTAGCAGGATTAATAAAGAAAAAATGGCCATATTGCTAGAAGAAATCTACATATTCAATGCAATCCCTATCAAAATTCCAAATAAATTCTTCATAGAATTAGAAAGAGCAATTCTCAAATTCATTTTGAATAACAAAAAACCCAGGATAGCAAAACCTATTCTCAACAACATAAGAACTTCTGGGAGAATCAGCCTCCCTGACCTCAAGCTATACTACAGAGCAGTAGTTCCAAAATCTGCATGGTATTGGTACAATGACAAGCAGGTAGATCAATGTAAAAGAATTGAACACCCAGAAATGAACCCACACACCTCCAGTCACTTAATCTCTGACAAAGGAGCTAAAAGCATCCAGTGGAAAAAAGACAGCATTTTCAACAAATGTTGCTGGTTCAACTGGCAGTCAACTTGTAGAAGAATGCAAATTCAACTATGCCTATCTCCCTGTATAAAGCTCAAGTCCAAGTGGATCAAGGACCTCCACATAAAACCAGATACATTAAATCAAACAAAAGAAAAAGTGAGGAAGTTTTGAACACATGGACAGACACAGAACTGAGCAGAACACCAATGGCTTATGTTCTAAGATCAAGAATCAATAAACGGTACCTCATAAAATTGAAAAGCTTCTGCAAGTTAAAGGACATAGTACAAAATGGTATCCAATAGATTGGGAAATGATCTTTACCAATCCTACATCCGATAGAGGGCTAATATCCAATATATACAAAGAACTCAAGAAGTTAGACTCCAGAGGTCCAAATAACCCAATCAAAAAATGGAGAACAGAGCTAAACAGAGAATTCTCAAGTGAGGAAACTCAAAGGGTTGAGAAGCACTTAAAGAAATATGCAGCACATTTAATCATCAGGGAAATGCAAATCAAAACAACCCAGAGATTCCATCTTACAAAAGTCAGAATGGCTAAGATCAAAAACTCAGGTGAGAGCAGATGCTAGCAAGGATGTGGAGAAAGAGGAACACTCCTCCATTGCTGGTGGGATTGCAAGCTGATACAACAACTCTGGAAATCAGTTTGGCGGATCCTCAGAAATTTGCACACTGTACTACCTGAGAACCCAGGTATACCACTCCTGGACATATACCCAGAAGATGCTCCAACATATAATAAGGATACATGCTCCATTATGTTCATAGCAGCCATATTTATAAAAGCCCAAAGCTGGAAACAACCCAGATGTCCTTCAACAGAGGAATAGATACAGAAAATGTGGTTTATTTACATAATGGGATACTTCTCATTAAAAACAATGACTTCATGAAATTCACAGGCAAATGGATGGAATTTGAAAATATCCTGAGCGAGGCTACGCAGTCACAATAGAACATACATGGTATGTACTCACTGATAAGTGGATATTAGCCCAAAAGTTTGGAATACCCAAGATTCAATTCACAGACCACATGAAGCTTAAGAAGAAGGAAGACCAAAATATGGATGCTTCAGTGTTTCTTAGAAAGGGGAACAAAATACTTACAGGAGAAAATATTGAGAAAATGTATGAAGCAGAGATTCAAGGAAAGGCCATCTATTGACTGTCCCACCTGGGGATATATCCCATATACAGCCATCAATTCTGGACGTTATTGTGGTTGCTGGTAAGTGTTTGTTGATGATAGCATGCTAAGTTGTCTCCAGAGAGGCTCTTCCAGAGCCTGACAAATACAGAAACGGATGCTCATAGCCAGCCATTGGACTGACTGTGGGATCCTGGATAGAGGAGTTGGAGAAGGGACTGAAAGAGCTGAGGGGGTTTGCAGCCACATGAAGGGAGCAACAGTGGCAACTGGCTTGACCCCTGATACTCCTGGAGACTGGACCACCAACCAAAGAATACACATGGAGGGACCCATTGTGCTGGCCACATATGTGGCAAAGGAGGGCCTTGTTGAACTTCAGTGGGAGGAGAGGCCCTTGGACCTGAGGGTATTTGATGCCCCAGTGTAGTGGAATGCTAGGGAGGGGAGAAGAGAGTTAGTGGGTGGGTGGGGGATCACCTTTATAGAGGCAGGGGAATGGGGATGAGATAGGGGGGTTCCAAAGGGCAAAACATTTGGAATGTAAATAAAGTAATATAAAAATTAAATTAAAAAATATAAAAATAAAAACATCTGTTTGAGGGACTATTTGCTCTAGCATTTTGAATTCAGATTTTAATTGTTATTTATTATGGTTTCTTGATTTTTGTTCTGGTTACTGCAAAATTTTCTTTTGGTTCATATTTATTGAATATAATGTAACTATCTTGGGCTTTTTTTGGTAGTTATGTTATTTGATTCCTTCAAGATTTCCTGTAGCATTATTTTTTACTTTTCCTTCAGATGTGTTTTTCTGTCTTTTCTATTATTTTTCATTATTCTTCATATGTTTATAACTCTTGAAATTATTCTGACTTCTTGATCTTTTTCATTCAATTTTGAAAGTAATTTTTTTGTTTTTTGTTTTTGTGTTTTTAGTCTGAAACTCACTGTTTCTTTCCTAAGCCTCATCATGTCTGCTCAGGTCTCTACATTATTAGGCATGCACATTTTCCCTTTTCTTCACTCTCCCTTGTAGTTTGTCTATGTGTGCATTTCTCATCTGTTTTACATGCACTCCTCTTCTTACATTGAGGATCCCACAATATCAATCAGCTATTGTTTAGATTCTCCATCTTAAAGTTCTAAAATCTCTATCATACATGGATTGGGTTTTGCTGGTTGCTTTATGTTTTGCATTCCTTGTCTTCTAGGAGCCCTCCCTGTTTTGGAGGAAAGTTTGGCGTTAAGTGTCTATTGGGTTCTAAAAGACATTCTTTTGATAATGTCTATGGAGATGGAATATCCCTCAAGACAATTTATACTGCCTGCTGTCCCAAATATGCATATTTATTATCGCTGAAAGTGGGCTCTGACCTAGGCAGCAATCCTCTCAAGACCACAGCCTCGCTGCAGTGAACATTTGCAAGTTAAGCTGTTTGACTATGTCACACACCATGGTACACCACAGGTCCCACGGAGAAAAGGGTATTTTGTTTGTTTTTGATTTGTTTTTATTGTTGTTTTAAATTTTAATTTAATTTTCACTTTTATTTTCTTTCAGAAGGAAGTTGCAATAGCAGAGGACAGAGGTGGAGGGATGGGGAGATGAGTGAGATGAGGGCGTATGATGTGAAATTCACAAAGAATCAATAAAAAGTTTGTAAAAAAAAAAAAAACAGTGTAATTGTCCAGTAGTAATGATCGATTTCCTTTTTGTAGAATAATTTATTGATACTTTAAAAATTTTACAGAATATGTTTTGATCATATTTATTCCCGGATTCATCCATAAATTCTCACAGATTTGACCTCTTTTCCAGCCCCGAACTTCAAGTTCTTTTGCTTTTCACGTTTTTACGATAATCCACTGATTCCAACTTAAGCTGCTCACATATTATTAGATGTGGATCTATCTGCTACAGTGTGGGTTAACATACCAGGAGCCACACCCACAGATAAAACTTACCCCCTCTCCCAAAACTAGCTTTCTTCCATAGCTCCTCATATAGGAATGCTGGTTTATGAACACCTTCTCACTCCATATTGGAACACCAACTGGCTTCATTTTGTGCAGGGAAGAACAGCTGCCATGTGTCCATGTTTGCAGTGATGCTGTCATGTTCAGAGACTAGTGTTGTCTTCCTCTACTTCTACTTCTTACAATCTTTCCTCCTCCTCTGCCATGATTGCTCCTAAGCCATGAGAAAGGAGTGGAATATCGATATATAGATGTCCCATTTGTGACTGAGTTTGCCATTGACACTTATTTTATGCACATTTCCCAGTGGTGGATGTATCACCATTTTCATAGAAGAACTAGGTAACAGAGAAAATATATATGATTCTCCTTCATTTTATATGGATATTTTATTCTGATGTTCTTATAAAATTGAGTTACAAGTTTGTTTGTATTCATTCCATCTAGTCATAAGTCTTCATACCTGCTAAAATAAGTCACGACTTCCTCAAATTAGGGAGTTCTTCAGTTATTCTTAACATGACTTAAATCTTACATAAAGACTTACACCATAAGGCTTAGAACAATGGGTAACTAATACCACAAAGAATTCAACCTTCATGTTCTTCTGAACCTTGAACAGCACAAAGTCAAAAATGCCAGCTAAACAACTTACAAGAGACTTAAAGTTCATCCTTAGTTTAGAAAGTCTTCCCTTTTTGCTTTCTTCTACTACTTGGTACATTTTTTTCTTAGTATTTTTCATTGTTGCTTATAAAATAAACAAGTCAGAATAGTGAGGAAACTCTGGGATGGCAAAATGTTATTTTGGCTATTGTGATGACAACCTAAAGGTTTAGTCAGGATGAGAGGATTCTGCTATCGATCTGTATACACAGCTTTAGTCGTTCTTGTTGTTGTTGTTATAGCTTCACATTTTATTTTTAGACATGATCTTGGTAAAGTTTTCTGACTGGCTTCATACTCTCTATGTATCCCATGTGTGCAGGCTTCAAGCCTGATGCCCTTCTACATCAGCTTTCATAAGTCACTGTGATTATAGGTATGTGCCATATTTTTTTTTTCTGGTTTTAAGTCACCTTCTTATACTGTTCAGGAAATTTGGTATAGCCTGCATTTATTCCAAAGCAGAATTTTGATGTTGCATACACATAACAAATTAAACACTTTTTACAAGCTAGTTTACACTGGGATTAAACTCAGAGGTTTTTTGCGAATAATTTCTTTCATCCTTTCCTCAGACCCATTACTCCATCTACAGAATAGTTGTATAAAGGATAGCGAAGAACTTATACTTTGATCTAATCTCTTCATTGAGCTGATGGGATAGGTAGGCTTCTTATACTGTTATTGCTATGAACAAGCATCATCACACTAACCTGAGCATGTAAGGAAATATCTTGAACAAAACTAATGGCCCAATCAACTCTTTATATGTCATTTTTCCTCTGGATTATTAGGGAAGTGGCAGACCACAGCTGGGTCTGTAGAGAGGAACTGGCTTGCTTTACTTTCTTCCCTGAGGTCTGGGTGCACCTCAACCTTCCTAAAAACTATTGGTTAATGCATACCTAAATACCTTCCACTATAAAATTAAGTTTTCCTGAACAACTCCATTTATTTGAGCTGTTCTGTAATATAGATTTGCAGAGAGAGAATTAGTGAAGCAAATGATAGACATTTGTTTAATGCTCACAGACATTATCAAAGGCCTACAGAAAATTTCTACCAGTTTTTGGTCTTATAAGACATGAGCAACATATTTTTTTTTTCTTGTCTAGAATATATAGCTTTCTGATACCTTATTTTTATTTGATTTTATAGTACATTTTAGTGTTTTATTATTAATTTTGATTTTAAACATCCTGAATCTAATTTTGAGACCTCTTATATATTATTTTTACAGGTTCTTCAGAGTTTCCTAGTATATAGTTGATATTAAAAAGACATTGTCCTAATTTTAAGTGTATATTTCTGATACATTTCTATACTGTTATACCTGCCTGATGTTATACTTCTATTTTTGAACATTTTTGGAGATTTTCCTAGTGCATTTGTGTTTCCTAAGACATTCAAATGTAATTTATTTTTCAAGTTTTCATTTTGTCTTTAATGTTTGTACTTTAAAATTTCTATATTGGAATTTTGGTAAATATTTATATCATTGAATTTTATTTAATTTATTCAAAGCATCTTCCATTTTATCTATATCCTGTTAGAACTTCCTGTTTATCCCACTTAGAGTTACGATACTGGATTTTATTTGTCTTGTTGTTTGAGTTTAAATTAGTACCTTGCTCTGTAATCAGGTTGTCATCAAACTCACAGTAGTCACACAAATTAGACTTCATTTTTTTATTAGATAAAGGTTTTTCAGTCATATGCAAACTGAACTTCTCTCTCTCTCTCTCTCTCTCTCTTATTAATCCTTCCATTTGTGTACATCTCAAATGATATCCCACTCATCTTACTCCCCGGTTACCCCTCCACAAACCCCCCATCCTACATCTGCCCTCTCCTCCCTTCCCTTTGCCTCCATGAAGGTGATCCCCCACCCAACTACCCACTTCTGCCCTACTGCTCCAGTGTTCCCCTACATTGAGCTATCAAACTTCATCAGGACCAAGAGCTTCCCTTCCCCCTGATGGCAGACAAGGCCATACTCTGCTACATATGTATCTGGAGCCATTGATCCATTCTTGTACACTCCTTGATTGGTGGTCTAGTCCCTAGAAGAACTGGGTGGTCAGGCCAGCTGATGCTGTAATTCCTGTTGGGATGTAATTCTCTTCCACTGCTCTAGTCCTTCTGCTAGCTCTCCACCTGGGGTCCCCGCAACGCAGTCTGATGGTTGGCTCCACGTATCTACATCTGTGTTGATCATTTGCTGGTTGAACCTACCAAAGAACAGTCATACCACCATAGCCACCATGCCAGCTAAGGCTTCATAGCATATACTACACTCAAGAAGCTTCTGCTCCTCAGCCTACACAGAATCATGGGACATCTGTGTTCTGTTCAACTTTATTTGTTTGTATTTTTAACAATAAAACTAAAGAAAAAACTACCTTTATTTCTCTACCTGTTTCCATGCATCTTATTACAAAATCCATTTTACATTTTAATAATAGCTTGGCTGTCAATCTATAAGTTATAGAAACTTATATTTGATGAGTTACTTTCTACATCTTTACATATATTTCAGAGTTTTCCTAGGAAACTCTATATACTTTCTTGAATTAATCTGACCCAAAACTCTCAGACATCTAATTTATGGAAATTAATTAATTTGGCATATATTTAGAAAATACTCGTTGAGATATAAGTCTGGTAGGTTTTTATAAGTGTAAAAGATTCCATTGATTTTAAATAGATGACACAAGTATAAATACAATATATTTACCAGCAATCAGTATTTTCCTAGTTCAGAATAATTCTGCACTTAGTCATCATCCTCAGCAGATAATCAACAGGTAAAAGGTGGTACCATGCCTTGTCTTTCTTCTCTTACTATGTCATTTATCTTATGAGTTTTGCTTTTAGCCTCACAGAAGTTCATAGGTCGAGCTACTGGGTAGCATACTAATTCAAGGAAAGCCTGGCCCATCAATGAACTAACACTGAAATATATTGTTTAAGTAGATCTAAGTTGAAATGCTTTAACTTGCCAAAGTAGACACTTTGTGATCTGATTACCATACAAAAAAGCTATCAGGAGTAAATATCTCAGGCAAATTCTTTTTTATACAAATACATTATACATTATACAAATAGTAAAGAATTTTACTGTGATACCTGGAATTCTTCAAACTGAATTCTCAAAATTATTTGAGTTCTTTAATAAACTTCCCATGTCTAATATAATGGATGCACTTTGGACCATTCCCAAAGGATGGTTTCTCCTTAAACATTTTATATGAGCATCCTGCCCAGTTAATACATTCTCCTGAAAAGAGCCTTAGCTTGTGAGTGTGCTTTCCTTTGAGTTTGATCATGAAGGATCATTCTTGACAAGGCATGCCTCATTAACAACTTCTTGAGTTGTTGGGGAAAAAACTGTCTCCAAAAAAATGACTCAGGCTGTAACATGTAAAAGAAAGAGGAAAGGAAACAATGCAGGAGAGGAGAAACAGTTATTTCCCTCTTTTATATAAGATGCTGAAAAAGAGAAAGGGAACTACCATTCATTGTACATTGAGACAGTTTTTGTACAGCTGGTAAAAAGACAGAAGAATCATTTACTTTACATTTCCATTCTTTGTTATAAATATCCTAAAATTGTATCATCTTTTATCCAAAACACTAAAGAAAGGAAATAGAAACATGAAGAAGATAGAGAACAGTTTGTAAGCAATGAAAGGAGAAAGCAGTTAGTGTCCAGTCTTCCAAAAGGAGAGAAATATTCAGGCATTAGAGGTCAAAAAAGAAGAGCTGTCTGTCATCTGGAGCTACCATAACTTAGTAAGGTACACATCATAACAAAGTAAGCTGTACTGCCTTCTCTCTGTGACCACAAAAGACATTTGTGCTGGATGAAGAGGAGGAGATAGGTAAGAAGGAGAAGAGAGGAGGGTAAGGGAAGAGAAGCCAAGAGAGGGCAGAGCAGAGAAAAGGGGAGTGAAAGAGGAAGCAGAGAAGGGAAAGGCAGGATCCTGATCTAGTTCCACTATCCATATAAGAACATCAAACCAAATGAGATAATGACTAATTTTGGGTATCATTTAGCTCACTTAATGACTAAAAGCATCTTCATGTCTTAATGCCTCCAGATTCACATTGCAGAACTGAACTTTAACAGAAGACTGTGAACAAAGTAGGCTGGTAGGATGGAGGGTCCTAAGGCATTTCATATCAGAATTTCAGGACAAAAGATCCCATGCAGCTATGGTAATGAGTGCCACCTAGATAGTTGTTGTTTCTGTTACTTTTTGAGCTGCATACCTAATGCTCAGCCATAGCTTCCTGCTAGAAGTAATTCATACACATTTCTTACAAAGATGTAACAAATGATTTAACATGGACTAGGCTGATTTGTTAAATGGAGATGGCCTTTTTAATTCTGCTTGTTAATTTATAAATCACAACAAAAGGATGGCACAATATGCGAAAGTTCATCTTGATGGGTGTTACAGGTTACATAAGAAGCAAAGAAGACTTAGTAACACTTATGAAAAGTTATTAGAGTTATAAATAATTCCAATTATGGTTTCTGAGATTACTAGAAATTCTCCTCATCACTGAGCTCTTAAAACCATTGCAAGGCAGCTGAGAAGTAGGTTGAAATCTATGCTATGAAGAATGTTGTGGCCAGACTCAGGGACTGAGAAAAAGCCAGGAGGTAAGAGCCTGCCTGCTTCCACCTGTGGTGGGAGAACCCTGCCTGGGCTACCAGGCCTCCATAGACAAACAGCACAGGGGGAAAGCTAACAGCCCAGTAGTGTTGAGGAGCCAGCCAAAAGAGGGATCTAGACTCAGGGACTGAGGAAAAGCTGGGAGGTAACAGCCTGCCTGCTTCCACATGTGGTGAGAGACCTCTGCCTGCACCACCAGGCCTCCATAAGGAAACAGTGCAGGGAGAAAACATGCTGCCCACTTGTGTGGAAAAGCCCACAACAGGAGGGCTCCAGATGCAGGGTCTGAAGAACAGCCAGTAGAGAGAGCTGGTCTCCCAGGAGTATTGACATCTAGGCTTGAAGGAAAGACAAGCCACAGTCAGAGAGAGAAAGACCAGCTAACACCAGAGATAACCAGATGGCAAAGGGCAAGGGCAAGAACACAAGGAACAGAAACCAAGACTACTTGGCTTCATCAGAACCCAGCTTTCCCGCCACAGCCAGCCCTGGATAGCCCAACACATCAGAAAAGGAAGACTCAGACTTAAAATCACTTATCAAGAGGATGAGAGAAGATTTTAAGAAGGAAATAAATAACTCCCTTAAAGAAATACAAGAGAACACAGGTAAACAACTGGAAACCCTTACAGAGGACACACAAAAATCCCTGAAAGAATAACAGGAAAACACAATCAAATAAATGAACAAAACCATTCAGGAATTAAAAACAGAAATAGAAACAATAAAGAAATCACAAAGGGAGACAACCCTGGAGTTAGAGAACATAGGAAAGAAATCAGGAGTCATAGATGCAAGCATAACCAACAGAATAGAAGAGATGGAAGAGAGAATCTCAGGTGCGGAATTTACCATAGAAAACATGGACACAACAGTCAAAGAAAACACAAAATCCAAAAAGCTCCTAACCCAAAACATTCAAGATATCCAGGATGCAATGAGGAGACAGAACCTGAGGATAATAGGTATAGAAGAGAGTGAAGACTCCCAACTTAAAGGACCAGTAAATATCTTCAACAAAATTACAGAAGAAAACTTCCCTAACCTAAAGAAAGAGATGAACATAAATATACAAGAAGCCTACAGAACGCCAAACAGACTGGACCAGAAAAGAAATTCCTCCCGTCACATTATGGTCAAAACACCAAATACACAATACAAGGAAAGAATATTAAAAGCAGTAAGGGAAAAAGGGCAAGTAACATATAACATATCTATCAGAATTACACCAGACTTCTCACCAGAGACTATGAAAGCTAGAAGATCATGAGCAGATCTTATACAGACTCTAAAGAACACAAATGCCAGCCCAGGCTGCTATACCCAGCAAAACTCTCAATAATCATAGATGGTGAAACCAAAATATTCTATGACAAATCCAAATTTTCACAGTATGTTTCCACAAACCCAGCCCTACAAAGAATAATACATGGAAAACGCCAACTAAAGGAGGGAAACTATACTCAAGAAAAAGCAAGAAGGTAATCTTTCAACAAACTTAAAAGAACAATATAAACAACATAAAAAAAAAAAACCAGGAAATTACAATCACTATTCTTTAATATCTCTTAACATCAATGGTCTCAACTCCCCACTAAAAAGACATAGACTGACAGACTGGATATATAAACAGGACCCAGCATTTTGCTGCATCCAGGAAATGCACCTCCGTGTTAAAGACAAACACTACCTCAGAGTAAAGGGCTGGAAAACAATTTTCCAGGCAAATGGCCCCAAGAAACAGTCTGGAGTAGCCATTCTAATATCAGATAAAATTGACTTTCAACCAAAAGTCATCAAAAAGGATAAGGACACTTCATACTCATCAAAGGAAAAATCTACCAAGAAGAACTCTCAATTCTGAACATCTATGTCCCGAATGCAAGTGCTCCCACTTTCATAAAAGAAACTCTACTAAAGCTCAAAGCACACATTGCACTTCACACAATAATAGTGTGAGACTTCAACACCCCACTATCAAAAATGGACAGATCTTGGAAACATAGACTAAACAGAGACACAGTGAAACTAACAGATGCTATGAACCAAATGGGTTTAACAGATATCTATAGAACATTTCATCCTGCATCAAAAGAATATACCTTCTTCTCAGCACCTCATGGTACCTTCTCTAAAATTGATCATATAATTGGTCACAAAACAAACCTCAACAGATATAAGAAGATTGAAATAATCCCATGCCTCCTATCAGATCACTATGGATTAAGGTTGGTCTTCAATGGCAAAAACAACAACAGAAAGCCCACAAAAACATGGAAGCTGAACAATGTTCTGCTCAATGATAACATGGTCAAGGAAGAAATAAAGAAGGAAATTAAAGACTTCCTAGAATTAAATGAAAATGAAAGTACAACTTACCCAACCCTATGGGACACAATGAAAGCAGTGTTAAAAGGAAAACTCATAGCTCTGAATGCCTCCAAAAAGAAACTGGCGAAAGCATATACTAACAGCCTAACAGCACACCTGAAAGTTCTAGAACAAGAAGAAGCTAATACACCCAAGAGGAGTAGAAGGCAGGAAATGATCAAATTAAGGGCTGAAATCAACCAAGTGGAAACTAAAAGAACTATACAAAGAATCAACAAAACCAAGAGCTGGTTCTTTGAGGAAATCAACAAGATAGATAAACCTTTAGACAGACTAACCAGAGGGCACAGAAACAGTATCCAAATTAACAAAATTAGAAATGACAAAGGAGATATGACAACAGACTCTGAGGAAATTTAAAAAATCATCAGATCCTACTACAAAAGCCTATATGCAACAAAATTAGAAAATCTGGAGGAAATGGACAAGTTTCTAGACAGATAACAATCACCAAAGTTAAATCAGGATCAGATAAACCATCTAAACTGTCCCATAATCCCCAAAGAAATAGAAGCAGTCATTAACAGTCTCCCAACCAAAAAAACCCAGGACCAGAAGGGTTCAGTGCAGAAATCTGTCAGACCTTCAAAGAAGACCTAATACCAATATTCTTCAGTCTATTCCACAAAATATAAATGGAAGGAACACGACCCAATTCATTCTATGAGGCCACAGTTACATTGATACCAAAATCCCACAAAGACCCAACAATAAAAGAAAACTTCAGACCAATTTCCCTTATGAATATCGATGCAAAAATACTCAATAAAATTCTTGTACATTGAATCCAAGAACACATCACAATCATTCACCAAGATCAAGTAGGCTTCATCCCAGGGATGCAGGGATGGTTCAATACCTGGAAATCCATCAATGTAATGCGATACATAAACAAACTCAAAGAAAAAAAAAAAAACAACACATGGTCATTTTGTTAGATGCTGAGAAAGCATTTGACAAAGATCAACATCCCTTCATGATAAAAGTCTTGGAAGATCAGGAATTCAAGGAGCATACTTAAACATAGTAAAAGCAATATACAGCAAACCAGTGGCCAATATCACACTAAATGGAGAGAAACTTGAAGCAATCCCACTAAAATCAGTGACTAGACAAGGCTGCCCTCTCTGTCCCTACCTATCTAATATAGTACTTGAAGTTCTCACTAGAACAATCAAACAACAAAAGGAGGTCAAAGGGATACAAATTGCAAGGGAAGAAATCAAAATATCATTATTTGCAGATGATATGATGGTAAACTTAAGTGACCCAAAACTCTCTACCAGAGATCTGCTAGAGCTGATAAACAACTTCAGCAAAGTTACAAAATTACAAAGGATACAAAATTAACTCAAACAAATCAGTAGCCTTCCTATACTCAAAGGATAAACAGGCTGAGAAAGAACTTATGGAAATGACACCCTTCACAATTGTCACAAACAATATAAAATATCTTGGTGTGACTTTAACCAAATAAGTGAAAGATTTGTATGAAAAGAACTTCAAGTCTCTGAAGAAAGAAATCGAAGAAGACCTCAGAAGTTGGAGAGATCTCCCATGCTCATGGATCGGCAGGATTAATATGGTTAAAACAGCCATCCTGTGAAAAGCAATCTACAGATTCAATGTAATCCCCATCAAAACCCCAACTCAATTCTTCATAGACTTATTAAGAGCAATTCTCAAATTCATATGGAATAACAAAAAAAAACAGGATAGCAAAAAGTATTCTCAACAATAAAAGGACTTCTGGGGGAATCAGCCTCCCTGACTTCAAGCTGTACTACAGAGCAGTAGTGATAAAAACTGCATGGTATTGGTACAGTGACAGGCAGGTAGATCAATGGAATAGAATCGAAGACCCAGAGTTTAACCCACACACTTATGGTCACTTGATCTTTGACAAAGAAGCTAAAACCATACAGTGGAAAAAAGACAGCATCTTCAACAAACGGTGCTGGTTCAACTGGCTGTCTATATGTAGAAGATTGTGAATTGATCCATTCCTATCTCCCTGTACAAAGCTCAAGTCCAAGTGGATCAACGACCTTCACATAAAACCAGATACACTGAATCTAATAGAAGAGGAAGTGGGGAAGAGTCTCGAACACATGGGCACAGGGGAAATGTTCTTGAACAGAACACCAATGGCTTGTGCTCTAAGATCAAGAATCGACAGATGGGACCTCATAAAATTATGAAGCTTCTGTAAGGCAAAGGACACTGTAAATAGGACAAAACGGCAACCTACAGATTGGGAAAAGATCTTTATCAATCCTACATCCGATAGAGGGCTAATATCCAATGTATACAAAGAACTCAAGAAGCTAGACTCCAGAGATCCAAATAACTCTATCAAAAAATGGGGAAGAGAGCTAAACAGAGAATTCTCAACTGAGGAAACTTGAATGTCCGAGAAGCACCTCAAGAAATGTTCAACATCCTTAGTCATCAGGGAAATGCAAACCAAAACAACCCTGAGATTTCACCTCACACCAGTCAGAATGGCTAAGATCAAAAACTCAGGTGAAAGCAGAGGTTGGCGAGGATGTGGAGAAAGAGGAACACTCCTCCATTGCTGGTGGGAATGCAAGTTGATATAACCTCTCTGAAAATCAGTTTGGCGAACCCTCAGAAAAATGAACATAATACTACCTGAGGACCCAGCTATTCTACTCCTGGGCATATACACAGAAGATGCTCCAACATGTAATAAAGACACATGTTCCACTATGTTCATAGCAGCCATATTTATAATAGCCAGAAGCTGGAAACAACCCAGATGTCCCTCAACAGAGAAATGGATACAGAAAATGTGGTACGTTTTCACAATGGAATACTACTCAGCTATTAAAAACAATGACTTCATGAAATTCACAGATAAATGGATGGATCTTGAAAATATTCTGAGCGAGGTAATGCAGTCACAAAAGAATGAACATGGTGTTTATTCACTTTTAAGTGGTTATTAGCCCAGAAGTTTGAAATACCCAAGAGTCACTTCGCAGCAACAGGAGGGCTGAGTGTGAGGTCCCAGATGGAGGACTTGGAGAAAGGACTGAAGGAGCTGAGGAAGTTTGCATCCCCAGGGAGGCAGCAACAGTGGTAACTGGCCTGACCTCACCCACCCCAACCCCTCCCCCAATACTCCTGGAGACTGATCCACCAACTAAAGAATATACATGGAGGGACCCATGGTGCTGACCACAAATGTGGCATAGGAGGGTCTTGTTATCCATCAGGGGGAGGAGAGGCCCTTGGGCCTGAGGGTGTTAGATGCCCCAGTATAGGAGGATGCCAAGGTGGGAAGACGAGAGTGTGTGGGTGGGAGAATACCCCCATTTGGGCAGGGGGAGGGTGGAGGGATTGGGGAGGTTACAAAGGGGAAATCTGGAAAGGTGGAAACATGTGAAATGTAAATAAAATATGGAAAAAAACGAATGTTGTGATTTCTCCTAAACTTCCAAAGTTATTTCACTACTCTTGTGATGTCATCCCACACTCGTGGGATTGTTTTTAGACTTAAGAGCATAACAACAGCCTCAGAAGCTGCACACACTCACTATCAAATTATAACTGCAGATACTTTTTTAAATCTGGTTCCAAAATCAAGTGTGCTGTGAAAATCCTTATTACACCAAGAACTCACTTTAAATGCAACTATAATTTTAATATATGTAACTTTATTCCATATATACATTTCTATACCCAAATGTAGTCCCATTTGACTCTCAAGAAACAAGTGGATATTCTGCTACTTATTTCAAACTTAACCTTTGAGGCAAATTTTCATTAGAGGGTCTCTTCAGATGGCTCTAGAAACTTAAGTTACAATTACAAGTTTCTTTGACTAAAGAATATGTATCTCAAGTGGACTTCAGTAAAACAAAAGGAACATAATAAAGAAAGTATGAATCAAATGTTGTTTGGTCACTGAGCAGCCAAGAAGATCTTCTGAAATACTACCAAGAGCGTATAGAATCTCAAGTACAATATTTCATCTTCACGTTCTCTGCCAATTAAAACCTTAGTGAATTCCACTTAGCTACACCTCAAGACCTAATCTGCATGTGGGTATGATAACAGCAGATAGCTCCCAGGCTACTGAAAGATTGACTAATGCCTATGAAGCACTTACCTGGCATCTGCTGCAACTAAAGTAAGTGCCTAATAAATATTGAGTTATTATTATTACCATAAACCATGACTGTAGTCACTTTATCTTTAAGCTAGCTAAAATCACAATGACACCAGAGAATGAAAAGTATTATTGTTTTGTGGTAAGTGCAGACACACCACACTGAAGCTTTCTTTCACATAAGCATTATGTTACATCATTTCTGTTTTGTTTTGTTTTGTTTTGTTTTTTGGTGCAAGTATATTAAAACCATATGTAATAGTGATATCAATTTTATTTGTGGTCTTTTAATATTACTAAACTGCCTTTTGTTAATTATGTGTTCCCACCTATTTCAAATTCTCTTCTTCCTACCTAGCATCTCCTCTCTTAGAAAGATGCAGCGAGAAACCCTAGTTCTCAATTGAGACAAATATTCCCACAGCATTTTTCTCTTACTTCTCTGTCTTCAGTTCCCACATCAGTGCCTTGAACACTTTTAATCCCCCTTCTAAC
Organism: Rhynchomys soricoides; assembly: GCA_019843965.1. Taxonomy (NCBI): domain Eukaryota; kingdom Metazoa; phylum Chordata; class Mammalia; order Rodentia; family Muridae; genus Rhynchomys; species Rhynchomys soricoides. The sequence goes on along the minus strand of JADRCH010000314.1, from coordinate 692,626 downwards.
ATTTTTTCCTTTTGTCTTATACCAGGAGATAAGCTGTAGAAAACTTCCCCTCTGAGGAATCTTCAAACATGACATTTCCTTTAGAGTACAGCTCCTTTTATTTTCTGGTAATATTTTTCACAAGTGTAGCCTATCTTTAATCACTGCACGACCTTGACAAGATTTAGCATCAGAAAACATTATCCTGCATATGGACTCATGGGAGTATCCAGTTGACCCCAATATAGAAAATGTCTCTCCAACAGTCCGGATGAATGGCTATGCTTTCCCTGAGAGTATTTTTGTAGTAGTGGAGAGGATAATGTCTGACAATCAGAAAATCTTATTGTTGGTTAGACCTACAAACATGCAGGGTCTAGCCAATACATGACTCCCTACCGCTTATCCTCAGCAGTGACCTGGGGCTGAAGAATGAATGGCAGAACACATTCTTAGTAGTTTTTAAAGACCGACTTGTATAATGGGGATTTTTCTTCTCTGAATGTACTGTAGTTAAATATGGGAAGGGAGAATGGTTCAAAATTCCTGCACATTGCCAGATATAAAGGAGCCTTTAAGATTCTTCTTAAGTTATGCATGCCATCCATCAATGGCTGTTCTTTCAGGCTCCCTTGGTTTTTATTATTAATCGTTTATTTCATTTACTGTCTAATTGCTTTACCGAGTTGTCTGTTAAGCCAATGGCTAATTAATGTTACTTACAGCAGCCATATAGTTCATTATTTTATAAAAGTGGAATGATAGCTCTGGGTTCAACATTATGTAACAGAGGATATAACTCAGATATAAAAGTACTTAATCTGCTTCTATATTCAAGCTAGTATTCAAAATTATATTAACAGATGTGCATGTGTTTGAATTAATAAGTAAAACTGGAATTTTTATAAAAGTAAATGCCAGGAAACAATATTGAACAATATTAGCATGTTATTTATGTATGCTTTTTATTGTTGAGTACATATTATTTTACTACAGAGTAACATCCTTTTCATCTTTGAAATGAGGAAATTAAATTCTAAAGAAAAATGGCAGATATGAAAACAAGACTAGTCTTGACCTTTGAATTTCCTGCCACAGATTACCAGGCTCTGGAATTCCAGGGATGTACTACTGTGCCCACCCAAAGGTTCCTTACTGTTGATCCTTGTGTGATTACCCTTTTTGCTCCAGTAAGCAAACTAATGTGTTTATTGTTATGAGTATGGGGAAGAGGGATTATAGATATGAGCCATAGAGAGATAGGAATGTTAGGTGATGAAGAACACAGAGACAGGTGTTCTAGCTTTTACAGGGAGAACTCTATTGTCTTTCTACATCATTGTCAGCTAATAGAAGGATTGAGTTTTCTGATAACTGCTCATAAATGTCTTTTTTAATTACATGGTTTTTTTCGAACTTAAAAACCCTTGAAATTCTCTTGATGAAATCTCTTGATACAAAATTTTTTATCAAAAAGTATAAGAATTTGAATATTAAAGTTAAAATGACAGGCATCAATTGATACTATGACAGAAAATTTATCCAGAATGCTTGGACTTTAAAATCAGAACAGTGAGTGAAGTTCTAGAGTTTAAAACATTAGTCTTTTAAAAAGCACTCTTTTTGAAGTAACTAACTTCTAGAAGTTATTCTTACAGGAGGCCATTTTCAGAATAAGTGAAACACTGTCCATCCATGTATAACTGAACTAAAACCTAAATATTCATTATAGCTTCATATACTTTTAGTTATCCTAACAATCCCTGCTAGGAGGTCATGTATCTAGGCAACACATGATTTTTCTCCCGCTAGCTTGCTGAAGACAGCATCTTTGCTGAGTGGATTATGACAATAGATGTCTAGATTACTACTCAGGTACTTCATGGCCATTTTGATGAAAACAATGACTCATTAGCCTGTAGATGTTTACATATTGCTTCCTCTGTGCTCTCAATGTTTGGTGTAAAGATGCCTTCCACCTGCATGACTGGAGACAACAGATCTTAACGAAGAAAAGAACAAGAGCACTAGGATCCATCTAAGAAAGTCTCTGCTGATTCTTAGAAGAGACAGGATTGTCTCTCCCCTTCATCAGCCTCTTTCCCTTTACTTATTTTACTGTGAAGTACTTTGCTATGTATTTTAGGCTTGCCTTGTGTTTTCAGTCCTACTGCTTTAGTCTTCAGAATGCTGGGATACGAGGCATGTGCCATGAAGCTATACAAGAGCTGAAGGTCACAAGAGTAGGAAGATTGCTTCAGGCTTTGGCCTTGAGGCATCTGTGCTCCATTAACTTAGTGTCACTACTCTGCATGACATAACTGCTTTTCTAAGTAGTTACCAGGGGTTTGAGTATTTTTACCGTATATATTTAGCATGCAATGATCCTGACACCAAGAAAGGACACCATTACCAGCTTGAATGTAGCATTGGTTACATAGAATCTGTCTATACTCTAGCTTATTTCCATGCTTACTCAATGAGTGGCAATTCACAACCTATTTTATTATAATAATTATAATTCCATTAGGGACCAAGAAGTCCTCTTACATTCAGGTCAAATTTGAGCTGAGTATCTAAATGCAATGATGGTAAGTAAGATATAATTTTACAACTTAAAAACTATCACTTGAAAGGTATTCCTATAGCTATTGGTGAATCTTGCAATAATTCATGTCAGTCATTTTGTAAAGTCTACAACAAATGGTAAATAGTTAGATGTTAACATAGTGTGAACCACACCCAAATGACTCTACATAGTTGCAGACAGATTCAGAAAGGACCAACCTTCATCTTAAAGATAAAGATTAAATTTAATGTGTTGATTTATACATTTTTTAAGGATAAGTGCTTTTACTAATAATAAATCATTAAGGAGCAATGTTTGTAGGTTTTAGTGAAAATTGAAAGTCTTACTAAATGACTTTAACTGTTTGTAAGCTAACTCACCTAGTGAAATATGACTTAACTATTTTGATCTAGAAAATATACCTCTATCATATTACAGTATGTGCCTGGAATATTCATTTTGAGCCAGTCTTTTTCATTAATAAATTTTAAGATATAAAAATACAAATAGAAATGTATCATCACCAATCTGTTGTTGCATGTTGATATGAACTACTAAAATTAGTGGCAGGCTAAGAGTCAAAAGTCAATTACAAGGGGAATTTAGGCTCTATGGTTTGCCTGCTATTTTGGAAAACACAAAATTAAGATGGTAGAACGATAGATAACATTTATAACTAGTAGTTGTACAGTTATTATGTAAGAGGAACTTGTTCCAGTTTAGAAAGGACAGTAACATGTATGGGCTTGGTGGCACATCTGTTATGTATCTAGTCTACCTTCCAGGTTTTGGTTGCTTGATTAGCTGATGACTATCAGATCAGGATTTCTTTAGAGTTTAGAAATTTACATTTCCTTGCCTTCAGCCTTTAATGTCAGATCATAAATGGCTTCTAATAAAAAGGAGATTCAGTTTTCTACAGGACCATTCTTTCAGATAGATTATCTGACCAGGTGGTCAGAACAAACATATGCACATGTGGGCAAAACTAAGTGAACTAAGGAGAGAGAGAGAGAGAGAGAGAGAGAGAGAGAGAGAGAGAGAGAGATATTACAGAAGAGGTCATGGATTTTGGATTTTGAGAGGGAATCAAGGTGAACATAGGAGGACTTTGAGGGAAAAGTGGGGAATAAAAGATGAATATAGTACCCATGAATGGAAAGAATGAAAAATGAAAATAAATAATTTGTATCCTATTATCATCATAGAAAAACAGCTGATTCCATTTTAGATTCTAATCAATCATTTCCTGAGCAATGCTTCTTCTTAAACAATCTCATTTTTGTGATTATTATGATTGCAAAAGTTTCAACTATTTTCTAATCCTTTTCTTAAGTTATTCAAATACCACATTTTACCTTCTCTGAGATCTTATGAAAATGTGGTGCAAGCTTATGACTACTCTGGAGCATACTTTACTCCGTAGAGCTCTCCTTTCTGCTTGCTTGGTCTCTCACTGTTTCCAGCAATGTCAGTGTGTTCTCTACGGAAATAGCTTTATTCTCAGTATTTTGTCAATTCCATACTCAGATTTGCAGACCTTGCAGGACTGAATGCCTTGCATGGCTTGTTTTGAGTATATGTGTAAGGTTATTCTTACTCAGCTAAAAGGAACTTTCTTCATGGGCTGTTGAGGCTGTGTGTTGGAGGGAATATCATGCTATATAAGGGTCCAAGATTTGCCAAAGAATGATACCCTGGACTCAAGTAGTATGTAAATAAAGAGTATTTTATTCTGGTGAAGTCCAACATGCTGGCATCTACCATCTATAAAGATAGAGAGACACCAAAGTGAATGCCAGTAACCTCCAGTTTCAACACTTAGTTTGGTCAAGGCTTTTTTTCAGGGTCCAATTCATCCTCTCTATTTGCCCTGAACTCTGGAGTCTGTATGCAAAATGTAATTTCAAATTGGTCCTCAGAGCCTGTGCTAGAGATTAAGTTAGCTAAAAGATGAATGCTGGTCCATTGTCAGTCCCAAGCGGGTTACACATACCACACCTGGGTAAGGTGTCTTCCACTAACTTTTTTGTCACTACATTGGCTGTGTTTTTTTTTTGTTGGGTAGGTTTCTACCCACTGTGAAATGGTATCTATAAAAACTAGCAAATACTTATATCCACATGTTCCTAGTTTTATTTCTGTGTAATAGACTTCCAATTATTTCCCTGGCTGTTGACCCCTGATTCTGGTCCCTAGAGTGGCTCCTTGATTGAGGCTGGGGAGTTCACAGTCTGGCAGGTGAGACAGTCTGAGAATACCAAGTGCTTTATGGCAAATATTTTGAAATTTGCCTCTCACAGTAATTCCTTCAGTTTTTGGTGACCAGGTGTAAAGCTTGATGAATCTGAAGGATGAGCTGCTTAGCAAACTCCTTAAGTAGGATAGTGCAGCCTTCAGAGGTCAGCAAGCATACATGTCTTCTGTAAATTCCATGGCATTTTTTCTGATGTCATTTGTTTGAGGCACAGGGGGCAGCAAAGCTACCAGGAAGTGGTAGCCTTCAGCTAGCCTGTTCCCTTGGGCTATATCTGATATCCTTTTCTTATGCCCAGGGCAATGAATTATGGCCACTTTAAGAGGAAGCCATAATGCCTCTAATAAAGCAAGTGTTCCTTCCTCATTTTTGATGATTTTTCCCTTCAGCAGTTAAAAATCTCCTCTCTTGGTATATGAATATATATGTACAACCTGTAGCATAGACATATTTGCTGTCAGTGTGGATATTAGCTATGTTCTCTTTGCCAGTTTTTTTGTTTGTTTGTTTGTTTTGGTTTTTTGAGACAGGGTTTCTCTGTGTAGCCCTGGCTGTCCTGGAACTCACTCTGTAGACCAGGCTGGCCTCGAACTCACAAATCCACCTGCCTCTTCTTTGCCGTTTTAAAACCTGAATTACAGCTTTTAGTTCTACTTTCTGGAAGTTCCTGCCAGCAAAGAAGTTGCCCAAATAACAGAGTCCAAGTCCACTACCTCATTACTGATTCCCCTGCATACCTGATTCCATTCTCAATGAAGTTGCTCCCATCCATAAAGTAGATACATTCTGCATCTGGCCAGGGTATATCAGTCAAATCTGACATAATGTTTTGGACACGCCCCAGAACTATAGAGAAATCATGCTGCACGTCTGAGGATAGGTAGCAGGGTGGCTAGGTTTAGGGCAGATGATGAGATTATACCTTATGTGAGGGAGATTCAAAAGTAGAGCCTGAAAGTGTACCAATCGGGCATTGGACAGCCAATGGCTAGGCAGATTCTTGAGGGTCTTCTCAATTGCATGGGGGTGGTGATAAAAAGTTCCTGCCCATGGTTTGTCAACATCTTTGACTAGCAGGAAAGTGGAAGCTATGCTTTGGAAGCAGGATACCCATCCATGAGCGCTAGGGTCCAGTTTCTTAGATAAATAAGCCACAAGTTTTTTCCATGGTCCCAAATTTTGGGTGAGCATACTTGTTGCTATCCCCTTTCTCTGATACACCTACAGGTAGAAAGGTTTGTCGATGTCCATGAGGACCAAGGCCTGTGCTAATAAGGTTCTTCCTGGAGTCTTAAAAGCCATGTTCATCTCAGGGGGCCTGTACTGGCTAGTTTTGTGTGTTAGCTTGACACAAGCTGGGGTTATCACAGAGAAAGGAGTTTCAGTTGAGAAAATGCTTCCATGAGATCCAGCAGTAAGGCATTTTCTCAATTAGTGATCAAGGGGAAAGGGCCCTTTATAAGTGGTACCATGTGTGGACTGGCAGTCTTGGGTTCTACAAGAAAGCCAGCTGAGCAAGCCAGAAGAAGCAAGCCAGTAAGCAGCATTCCTTCATGGCTTCTGCATCAGCTCCTACTCCTTGACCTGCTTGAGTTCCAGTCTTGATTTCCTTTTCTGATGAACAGCAGCATGGAGTGTAAGCTCAATAAATGCTTTCCTCCCCAGCTTGCTTCTTGGTCATGACGTTTGTGCAGGAATAGAAACCCTGACTAAGACAAGTCCATTTTATTTTGTCTTCTTGGCCCCTGCTGGCCTCATATAATAGTTTGGCTACCTCAGTGAGCACTGGCACCCAGTGTCTACAAAACCTGGCATATCCCGGAAATTCCCATTCTTGCCTTTGGGTTGATGGACTTGTGATACTAAGGATAGATTGCTTCTAGATGTCCAACTGTATGTGTTGGCTGAACCTCCTTCAATATGTACTCCAGGTAGGTGACCTCAAGTTGACAAAGCAGATCTTGCTTAACAGACACTCAGTAGCCAATTGACTCAGCTTCTCCAGCAGGTCTTGTGTTACCTCCTGACATGTCTCCAAGTCCAGGACCTGCAACAGGATGTCATGTCTACACTGGAGCAGTTATTTGGGGATAGGCCCACTGATACTCACCCTAATCTTCATGCAGTGACAAAGTTGGTGGGTAAGTTCTTGAATCTTTGAAGCAGATATATCTATGTCAGTTGTCTCTTGAGGCCATTCAAAGGCAAATAGAAGCTGACTTTTGGGTGCCAGAGGCAAGCTGTAAAGCCATTCAGTGGCTGCAGCTTCTAACAGGTGTCAGGAGTACCTGGGTTAACAAAAGCCATGATCACAGCTGACTAATGCTCTCTGGCTCTAGGCTTCATAAAGTCTAGATATTCCCTGGTGTTCTCATTCTTTCCCTGCCACACCCAGGTCACTTAAATAAATTTTGTGGCTGTTTGGAAACCTCTCAGTGGCCCCCCATCAGAAACTGATGGTGGACCTGCAGCTTCTCCTTACCTTCAGCAGTATTAAAATCTTAGTTGAGTTGAGTTACAGGAAAGGCTGCATCCATGTCAGCCTGAACTTGAGTTAGCAGCCCATTTGCTTCCAGAATCAATTTCCAGGCAACTCCCACTATCTTCTCTCTCTCTCTCTTTTTCTCTCTCTCTCTCTCCCTCTCTCTCTCTCTCTCTCTCTCTCTCTCTCTCTCTCTCCCTCTTTCTCTCTCATTTCTAATTAGGTTCACTTCCCCCACATCTCAATAAACTTTCTACTACCTCATGGATGGGGTTGCGGGTGGGCTAGAGGAGAGGTTGAGCCCTTATTGAAGTAGATTGTAAAAAAAAATAAAAATAAAAAAAATACACGTACAATTAACCCTTATCTTCTGTCTATATCTGCACCATGCCTAGAATCTATTCTCTTCTATTGTAAAACAAAACAGATTGAACCTGATATCTTTTCTTCCTCAGAATACTTTCACCAGTCTTTATATTCTTCCACTTAATATGTGTGTATATGGAATATTGTGTGTGTGTGTGTGTGTGTGTGTGTATTTTACAATCATAAAAATGTACATATGTGTTTTAGGTATAATAGAAATAACAAAACACAAAAAAGAATGAGTCACAGAGACAAATAAAATTGAGGATATACCTAAAAAAGTACCATGAAAGCATAGATGAGTTCATTTATAAACAATCCCAGCTACTAATGATTGTCTCTCTCTTCTCCAAATACTTAAGATGGTGCCAACAAGCACTAATAACATTAATAGAAATGTGTAGTGTGTAGTGGTTAATTATGCACAAAATGAAGAACTGAGGTGTCTGCAAAGCATGTTAAACAGGCTGACATTAGAACCAGTAATATGAGGAATATGAACAGAGTAGTGATTCATTTGCAAGTATTATCAGGAACTGCATTAATTCAGAATAGTTACTGAATAAATATTAACTCTCCTCAGATACTAATACATACACACACACACACACACACACACATATATGTATATATATCAAAATAAATAGTTTGTTTATTAATAGAAATTCTTGAGAACTGGGTCATGTGGCACAAGCAGGTGAATCTCTATAAGTTTCTGCCCAGCAAGAGTTACATGTTAAGACTCTGCCTCCAAGTAAATAAATATATAAATAGTTTGCTGAGAATGTGGGACATAATAGTACTTAATGGAACCTACATACATACTAAAGAACAACTTTAAGGAACATGTGATCAAAACACAAGTACCATGAGATCACATGACAGGGAATGCCACATAGATTGCAAATTTTGAGTGGACTCTTTCCAAAAGTGAGACTGAGTTGAGATGTGGCTGATGAGAATTATTGCACTGGTGAAGGGTAGCAAGAAATAGTTTGCTAATAAATGCAGTTCTGAGATGAATTCAGGTAGCAAAGGTCATAAGCCATTCCATGCTGGATACAAACATCTTAATAAGACTTCAGGGTAGCTATTGAATATTCTGAAAACAGAATGTTTCATCCAGTTTACCCTTTTTAAAGAGAAAAAGGGCACTCCAAATGCTGTCTTGAAAGAATGCAGACATACAACAATAGGTGTTCAATTTTATCTTAAGTATGTTTTCCTGTGTTGAGGAAATATGATGGTTCACACTAGAATGTGATAATAGTGCAGAATAATAAATGTAGAGAGAAGTGGAGAGGTTAATGGAATTGCATATTATTTTATTACTTGGAAATGAGACAGAGTGAAGGATAATAGGTAGACACTGGATCCATGTTTTAGTTTTTTGGAGTGTGATACTACTGATGATGTTTTCCAACACTGAATAGACAGAAAAGGTACTGACTGATGAATGGAGTGTGCATTATCATAAGCTTTGCTCCTTACATGTTATATTTCTTTGGTGAGTATAAAAGCATCAAATGTACATAAAGAATCCTTTCTTTGTCTGCTGTAATGAACCTATTAGTCTGCATTACTCTGATGGACAATGTGGAACAGACAATTATTGACTTAGCTGCGGCCCAGATTTCACTAGAGCAGGAGTTCCCAATCCTGCAACCCTTTAGCACATTTGCTCTTGTTGTGGTGACTTCCAACCAGAGAATTATTTCATTGCTACTGCTTAACTGTAACTTTGATAATGTTAGGAATAAATATGTAATTATCCGGCATGTGACAACCAAAGAGGTTGTAATGCACAGTTTGGGAACCTCTATTCAAGAGGAACAGACCTGATAGTATAAACTTATAACAAAAAAAGGTTTATTAGATTGCTTAGGTGAGACCGACTGGGTAGTCACCTAATATATCTCACACTAGAAGGGCTGAAAATCTGGTATTTGCTCAATTCAAAAAGCTGGATTCCTTAGCAGTTCCTATATGGTACTAAGCGCCTAGAGAATTCCTAGGGGAAACATGGTCTTAAGCACATACCAGTTTATGGAAAGTCTAAAGAAAGTGCAGTTCTGATGTCAGCATGGGTGGAAGAAGGAACAGTCACTGGTGACAGACAGGCAAGCTAAAACAAGTAGGCAAAAGTGTAAGCTTTCCTCGAGATCTTTCTGCTTTCACTGCTAGTAGGTGGCACTTATATTCAGGATAAATCCTCCCACTTCAAATAATACAACTGAGAATGCCCAGAGTCATGCCCAAGGCTAACATAATCTATGTAATCCTTCAGTGAAATGAAGAATGTAATATTACAGGCTAAAATGCATGAGAGCATATTTGGGGCACCTCAGAATTAATAGTATGCATGGAAGAGGCCGGACCTGCTTACTTGATTCAGAAGTAGAGAAAGAGATGACCCACAATCTGTTCATGAGAATATTGTAATGCAGTTAGACTAGGCTACTTAGGACAAAAGCCAACACTGAAGGAAGTATAGATACTTCATGCCAAATGGAAAATGAAGTTGGATTTTTGAGTCCAGTGCCTTCTCCTAGCTGATTCTGGACAAGGGATGGTAGTTGGAACATACTAATAGCTGTCTACTCCACAGTTAATTTTTTCCCAACTTCTGTATTTTCATCATACTGTGTGGTATGACCTACGGAGTGTTTGTGTTATGTTGTTAATTGGAAGTAAAAAATCAGAACTCAGCAGTAGTTAACTACATGTCTCCAGTGAGTGAGTCCTGCCTAGGTGAAAGGAAAAGGAGACAGTTTCTCTCCTTTCAGTGAATGATTCTTGGGAGAGGCACCTGACATGGGAGTTTCTGAGTTTGATTTTTAGCACCACAGGACATAAACAAACAAACAAGCTGTGAAACAAATCCTGTAAAACTGATCACACCCTTATGTGTTGATAATTTGCTATATTTTCCTAAAGAATTTCCACTAAGAGTGGAAAATATGGCATTTTGGGCCCTTTAAATAGTATAGTAAACATAAATTGTTTTATTTGGAGGAAAAATTATTTAAAATGTATTACATGTATACTATGTAGAACATTGGATTTGCAAAAATCCCAGGTGTAATCTCTAGAACACTAAATAAAATCATGACACTGCCTAGGTTCAGTATCTTACTCCAACCCTGCAGAGTATCTCCCAGGATCCCACTTCATCCCTGCAGAAAATCCCATTCATGAGATATCCTATTTGTCTTCTGCTTGAATGTGATTTTATATTGTTCCATTTCCCTTTTTCAAAAATTTTATTATATTTCATGTTTTGAGCAGAAGGGTAGGAAACAGGGTTAAGCCAGAATGAACACGTAGTCAGAGGACAACTTGTGGCATTCTATTTTCTCCTTCCATCTTGTAGATTCTAGTGGTTGAAACCAGGGTGCCAGTCTTGACAACATGTACTTTTAGAGGCCAAAACACCATACAGATCCCAAATGTTCCTTGTTTTGAGTGTACAAATATGATTCCATTTAGGCTTAGATTTTTCAAAACCTACTTTTAATGAGAGTTCTCAATTGCTTCATCCTCCTTGTGAAGGTAAAGGAGAAAGGATGGTAAATAGGACAAGAGGGTGTGGACCTATTTAGAAATAGTTCTTTGAGGTGATACCAGTCTCCACTTGTCAGGATATCAGTAGTCCAGTCCAGTAGTGTCAGGATACCAAATATGTTCAGCAGTGGTGGCACAATCTAGCAGAAACAGTCAGGGCTCTACAGAATTCATTTGAGTCAATGAGAGCAACCAGAACCAGCATGGAATTCAGAAGATCTGCTCTGACTCTTTCAAGAAAATTAAGATGTGAGACCAATGAAGTGTTACAAGGCTAGCTATGCTAGTGTTCCTTTATTGTCCATTGAAGTCCTATTTATACTCTTTCCAAATATCACATGTTCTCCCATGGGTCTTGCCACAGCAAAACACCATGGAAGTCTGTCTCTACAAAGTACCACATAAATCTGTATCACACAACACATCCAGTAACCTTTTACTTTAATTCTGTTCCTTCTGTCATCCTGGGCACAAATAACATTCCTCAAACCTACCTGGTACCCCATGTGAGACTACAGATATTTTCTGAAGAAGAAGTACACATGAGATGGCTTTGCATAACATGTTAATGTTAGCCAGAACATGACTGAATATCTGTTCTTGCGTATGCTAAATGCTTAAAATTAAGAAATTGATTTTCTTTTCTGAAGGATGTAACCTCTGATCTAAAAGTGGAGAAGATATCATCTTGTAGATATTTTTGTGAGTTAAGAGTATTTTGTAAGTAGAAAATAATGATAAAGTACAGCTTAATAGGTGGCCAGTCAACCACTATAATCATTGTATTTCCTATTGTCAGTGTTTTATTATTATAAAATAAGAAAGCTTAATTTGTACATTAAGAGAGAGAAGTTCTTTCCCAATAAGGCAAATTAATAATTGTCCTTGAAATTTATAGAAAAAATTAAAAATCTATATATTTAAACTTATCTTTTACTTGCAGTATTCAATCTATAAATATTGTCACATAAATATTAAAATGAAAATACCATCATTAAACGTTAAAATTATTTGTATTGACTTTATTTTTTATAAAATACAAAGAATAAACAACAACTATAGTGTTGTATATCCTGAAAACAATATTTTCACTTAAATATACTTTATATCCTCAATTCTAAACCTAAAAAAACTATTTTAAATTATATATTTATGAGTGTATTTCAACCACTTGTAGTTATATTTTGCAAGCATACATGTGTAGATACATGTGTAGATACATGTGTAGAAATAAACATGAACCATAAAGTTATTGAATGTTTGTAATTTATAATATATGATAATATTCTTTATAAAGGGTTATATTTAGATACTTAAGGAAAAATGAAATATTAAACAGTTTAAATATTGATGCTTAAATATATTTCAAATAATATTTTCAACATATCCTGTAATAGTCCTGGAAATCCTAAAATATATTATTTCTTGTTGTGTGTCTGTAAACCTCATATTCTTCAGTATTTTTAAAGATTAGGATTATGATGTCAAGTTTTGGGTGGTGTAGTCTCTCTCTCTTTCTCTCTCTCATTCTTTTTTCTGTTAGCTTCAGAGGCAAGTGTGTCTTTTTCCTGTGTTACCTACCGTTTATTACTTAGTGGCTGTATCTCTCAGCTCCATACCTTTTTGAAGATATGTTTGACTCATATCTTGCCATTTAGTTTTCTACCTTAGTGTCCCTCAGATTAGATTTGGGCTGTCACTGGGAAGGAATAATAAGCTACTGGATCCTGTATTGTGACATCCTGTCACAGGTGGCACATGTGAGATTCCACTCATTTCTATTGCCATAATTACATGGAACCCTGAGAAATTACTACTTCAAGTCCCATAAATTGACATACCCTGGCTATTAGAGTTAGGATCCTCTTGGATAAAAGGATAAGATGGTTCCCCATTTTCAAGGTTGTTAAGTGAGTCAAAGTTGTAAAAATCCTTATGTCAGATATAGGTGTATCTCCCGCTTCCAGGAATTAGTATGGAAGCATGCATCATCTGGCCCATCCAAATGATGGGGTAAGCTGAAGTACAATGTTTTTTGATTGTTATTCACAGTTGATTCTTTTTGAAACCACACTGCATGTGAGTCTCTGCAATCTCCTTTTTATGAAGATCTGAACAGTTTTCTTTAGGTCAAGAAAGCCACAAAGATTCTAACTTTACTCTTGTCTACAGTAGAATTATACTCTTCCTTTCCTGGACAGTTGTATCTTCTCTATGTACAGAAGTTAGGAAAAGCATTTAATATAAACAGCAGCTGAGACTCAATGGTAAGGTGACAGCTACATTATTAATGGGATATTAAGTAGCAATTTCTGGGTTCTGTGTAGTTCTGTGCAACAGAAATTAATAGATTTCAATATGTGCCACCTTTGACTGGATGTTGCAATACAGGAACCAGTGGCTTATTCTGAATGCCCAGAGAAAGCCTAATCTGAGGGACACTGAGGTACAAAAATAACACCATGATGGAGAAAACTCTGGCATTTCATTTTATTTACTTCCCCATCAACGATTCCCTAGTAAACCTGGACAAATCATTCAGGAGCCTAGTAGAAAGTGGTTGACAATTTTGTTTGACTATGAAGCTGTGTCAATGATTCAGCAGAAATTCCAAACAGCAAGTGGTATATGCCTCCATCTAAAATAGAAATTTGGGGTGATGACAAAAAAAGGAGTTCATGGCAGAGTACTATTCTCAAATTTTAAAAGGCCCAGTTGTTTAGAAGAAGGATGGAAAGAAACTAGATTGTTCATTATCCTCCATTTAAAGAACAAACACAGCAAGCAAAACAAAGACAAGAATTGTCAAAGGGGGCCTTACGTGGACCAAACTCAAGAAGAGCTAAGTGCAGCAGAAACTATGATCCAGAACCTGAAAATAAAGCAATGACTGGCATGACTGGCTTTCATTCTTAAGGCACAAGCTCTGAAACAAGATAAAGATCTGTTCAGGTCTTTGTTTCCATGTGAAAGAAGTGTCTTTTCAAGTATTCTCAAGTTTGGAGTAGAGAAAATATGCTGAGTTCTTAGTCCCTGTGCCCTGACTCCTTTACATGTGGAATGACAAAGTAGACACTGTGATAGTAGCATGCTATTTCAATTTCAGAATGACACATGGAACTAAAACCTTGTTACTTTTATATTCTCATATTGATTACATTACACTGATGACAAATAGAGGAATTCCCTTTTAAGTGAATAATTCTCACCACACTGTACTTGGAACCCATTATAATTGCAGTGGTGAATCTGGTTTACCAAGCATGGGTAAGATACATAGGCAGTGTGGAGAAAACAGCTACTTTAATCTTCAAGTTTGTCACTGAATAGGTTATTCTGACATGAATTACTCATTAGAGATTTACATGAATTTGACCTTTTTAATTCATATCTGGTGGAAATTATTGGCTACCTTTTAACATTTAGTTTCTCTCTCTCTCTCTCTTTCTTCTTCTTCTTCTTCTTCTTCTTCTTCTTCTTCTTCTTCTTCTTCCTTCATTCCTTCATCTATCAATCTGACTGTCTTTCCTCTGTTTCTTTCTCTTTCTTTCTTTGTGTATGTGTGTTTGTGTGTGTGTGTGTGTGTGTGTGTGCATATGTATGTTGATTGGAAAATGATGAAGACTGTGCTGAAGTAAATACATATGTATAAAAATGAGCACAAACATTTGTCCTGAAAAGCAAGTTCTTCAAAATGAACCCACCTTATATTATAGGGTAAGGAAATCAGATTAGTTGGGCACAACCAAGAGCCTCTTCGATTAAGATAAATTATAATTGAACGTATCCAATTTTTTCATAAAGAGTAGGCTGAATGTTTGTTTATGAGGTTATTGCTTCATAATATGATAGATTAGATATATGATATTGATTGACTGGTGATGGTGATGGATAGATAGAAGACAAACAGATAGAAAGATTGTGTATTTATATGCAGCTGTTGTATAAATGATAATTTTATTTGTCTAGGCAGACAGACGGTGAAGACTATCACTACTAAAAGCTAAAAAATTTTTATTAGTCAATCACTATTAGCTACTTCCATTTCCCACATATGTTCATTGAAGTAATTTACTATGGGGGAATTTCCCACATAATTAGATCTAGAAAGAACAATAACAGTTATAAACCAAATCTCCACGTTGAAACAGGGTGTGGGATGAGCAGGTCCTGGAATGTAATTATCTCCCTCAAGGTCACCAGAGCCATAGTTAGGACAGTTGAAGTTTAAGTCAAACTGTCCAGCTCCACTATGATTTCTATTCTAGAAGTTATGCCCATTGTCAGCAAAATTGAAAGAAAATGTTTTACTGACTGACAAATTTGAACTACAGTCCTATGGAGACATTGAAATATTTATTGCAAATCTAAAATCTAAAAGTGAACTGCTATGTCTTAGGCTATCTTTAACTCCAGGAACAGCCATTCCTTGATTACTTCCCTGCTTACCTTTACCACTAGTATCCCATGACGAAGCTTTAGGATCTATTAACCTAGCAAATCCACTGACCCTCACCAACCTAAAGTCTAAAAATGTCATCAGACAAAAACTTAGACCCACAGAAAAATGTTCTGTCTCGCTATAACTTCCTCTCTGGTGTAACCCACAACAAATTTAAACTTTCCTTGATTTATGTCTGTTCTGTAAAACTATAAAACTTCATGAAATTGTTTCCATGTTAAAATATGAAATTTTTGGTGACCACAATATATGCTTTCAAATCATGTTCACACAAAATTACACCAGAATAAGTTTTTATTTTAATCCCTTTAAAGTGAGACTTTGGCTTGTTCTTGTTATTATTTTGGTATTGTTTCTGTGTTCATTTTGTTTTGTTTCATTGACAGCTTATAGGCAATTACTGGATCATATCTGTAGTGTATAAGTGTTTCACTGTTAAGAATAGATGCTTCATTCATATGTAGAAGGGGGAACAAAATAATCACTGTAGGTAAAGGGAGTAACAGATCGAGAGGAGAGGGAGGGAAAACGTAGGGCCAGTTCAAATATGGGAAGAGATGGAGAAAGGTACAGAGGGTCAGAAATTTGAAAAGTAAGTATCTAGCAATAGAGCAGGGGGAACTAGGTGTAGCCACTAGAAAGTCCCAGATACCAGGGACCGAAGAGGTTCCCAGGACTCAACAGGGAGGACATTAGCTGAAATGCCTAACAATGGGGAGATAGAGTCTGTAGAGACCATATCCAGTGGATAGGCATGGGCCCCTTTGGAGGGATGGGGCCACCCATCCACCTCAAAAATATTAATCTAGAATTCCTCCTGTCAAAAGTGGGACAAAAAGTGGAGCAGAGACTGAAGGAAAGGCCATCCAGGGACTGCACCACCTAGTGATTCATCTCATCTCTAGATACCAAATCCAGACATTATTGCTTATACCAACAAGTGTTTACTGACAGCCTGGTATAGCTGTCCTCTGTGAGGCTCTGCCAGATCCTGATCAATACAGATGTGAATATACACAGCCAAGCATAGGACTGAGTGTGGAGGATGGATGAAGGTTTGTGGAGGGGAAACTGAGAAGGGGGGTGACATTTGAAATGTAAATAATTAAAATAACAAAAAAATAGAAATAAAAACAATAATGAGTAGCAGAGATAATATAACTCTGGGAATGGCCAATTTTCATTTATTTGCAAGATTACTTATGCAACGATTGTTTGCTTTTGTAGTTTTTCATTTGTTGGTACTTGAGTATCATTATATTTTGGGGCTCCATATCAAGAAGTGCCACTCACATGTACAGTGTATAGTAGTATGGACTTCAAGAGTACTGTAAATAGTGTCTTTGGGCTTGGAATGATCTTTTTTATCCCATATGTGTAAGAGTTTGACCTTAGCAATCAACATAATGTATCACCTGCTGGCAGAGAAGCAAAAAATAAATGCTTGAAAAAGGTAGCCTTGGCCCTGAAGTTTTATGAACAGTAAAATATAGAAGAATAAAAAAAAAACTCTTCAAGATAAATCATAGACCAGCAAACACTTTACAAACTAAACTCTTACTTTTATATATAAACGTATCTATGTATTATACAAATAGAAGAAATCTCATATTTGGTTATGTTGTATACGAACTGTTATTGATCCATAACTCCGTGGCAAGTATGATTAAATTATTCATTTGCAATAAGTAAAACACCATGTGAGATTTAAAGATAATTCCTTTGAATTTTTTAGAAAAGAAACACAAATAGTAAGTATGTGTGTTTGGCCTTTGCAAACTGTTGTAAGATTTGGTTATTGTCTTTACTTATCCCAAAGATTAAACTATAAAAGAACATAGTTTGTGTTTTTGGTGAAGTCACAATGGAATACCTTATTCCAATGTCATCTTGTTCTTTTAATTGGCCTTTCTGAGTCATAGGCAGGCAAAGTGTAAGAAGAGGAAAGAGCACAAGTCAGATGGCATTAAGAACATTGTTGAATTGCTGAAATATTTTACATATGTAAAAATTTAAAGACTACATTAAAAGCAACCTGTATTGATCATAAAGATAATATTAATTACTGTCTTAGACATTTATTTTGGTGTTTTTTGAAGATTTAAAAACTTTTGCTACTTGGCTTATGTGATGGCTTAGCTCAGGGAGTGGCACCATTAGGAGTATTCCCTTATTGGAGTAGATATGGCCTTGCTGGAGTAGATGTGTCAATGTGGACTTGGGCTTTAATACCCTTGTCCTAGCTTCCTAGAAGCCAGTTTTCTCCTAGAAGCCTTCAGATAAAAATGTAGAACTCTCAGCTCCTGCACCATGCCTGCCTGAACACTGCTATGCTTATTACTTGATGATAATAGACTAAACCTCTCAACCTGTAAGCCGGCCCCAATTAACTGTTGTCCTTATAAGAGTTGCCTTGGTCATGGTGTCTATTCACAGCAGTAAAACTCTAACTAAGACAGCTTATCAATGAAATTACACTATTTCACAAATATTTATACTATTTGCAATATATTATATATATTATATTATAATGTATATTAATATATATATATTAATCTATAACATTTTAATAACTTCCACAGATTATGTGTTTCTTTATAAGGACATAGCAAGAGCATTCAACATTTTTCACATCTTTTTGATACTGATGGAAGATTTCTCCTCCTCATTCTTTTTTATTTCTTTTTGGTTTTTCGAGACAGGGTCTCTCTGTGTAGCCCTGGCTGTCCTAGAACTCACTTTGTAGACCAGGCTGACCTCAAACTCAGAAATCCGCCTGCGTCTGCCTCCCGAGTGCTGGGATTAAAGGCGTGTGTCATCACTGCCCGGCTCTCCTCCTCATTCTTGCTCGTAGTTTATTCATATTTTTCTTCCTTCTCCTTCTCTGGTTCTCACTTCTTTTTCAAATTCACCTTCATTATTAATTTATAGTGCTAGGAATAGAAGCCAAGGTGATTCTCATGCTAAGCAAGGACTCTATCAATGAGCTGCAACCCAACTTTGCATGTTGTTTTGATTGGCAATAATAATGTATAAAACACATATTCTTTTCTTTGTGACTTAGGTTAGACACCCAGTAGATCTGCTAGAGGAGTTCCCTGATCACTGCCAAAAGAGCAGCTTTCAGAGCAGTGAGTGAAAACATGTTTTACTTCCAAAATGTAATCATTTTAAAACATTTATCAAACAGAAAACAATATGTCCACTCTCCTCTAGCCATGCCATATTTGTATGTTTTTAATTATTTTCTAATTAATAAATAAAATATCATGACAATTAACTTACAGTCAAATATCTCCTAGTCAGGTGAGATGACTTCCTTATAGAATAAGTCACAGTTTACTTATTTTACTTAATATCATTTGCTCATTTTTCTATAAGTTAGTTAGGTCACCTATGTTCTTGCTCTGTAATAATTTTAAAATATTTTAGGAATAAGATTTATTATTTTATGCCGATAATTTATTATATCTCTGGCTTTTCTTTGTTTCTCAAGGATTTAATAGTGCTTTCCTCATATTTATGAGATATCATTCATTTTGTTATAATTTATTCTCTTTGAAATGTAACCTTTTTATTGCTTTTTACATAAGGGACATTGTCATGAATGATCATTTAAAATGTTGATTTGCTAGTATATGGAGTATATCAATTGGATGGGGACACCTTCATTATTGTACTCAGCTTCCTTTATTACTAACAAACTTTTGTGTATAAGTCTGTTGCAAAACTGAGACAAAAATGTAAGGGTGTTCTTGAAATCTCAGCTATACATTCTATTTGAAATTGACCTAATTTCCATTCATGTTCCTTTTCTGGATTGTGACCATTGTCAGACAACACAGCACACTCCAGGCTTCATCAAGACTTCATAGTCTTCAGTTTCTCAATGGGGGTCCCACTTTTGGTCACCTCAATATTTTGGTTGAAGTCAAGTATTTTGTAGATTGTTCCTCAGTTGGGATTGGCTGATTCTCTTCTTGTGCTTTAAGCAGTTACGGTTATGAGAACAGTTCCTGGTCTGAGGAGGTGTCTAATAGTAGTGAAACCTGCAGCATCTAAGTCAAAGATTGATTGCTAGGATCCCCAATGTTGTTTTGGAAGTGAGTTGCCAAATTTAGCCTATGATTAAGGAGGAGAAAGGCTTACCTCATCACTGAAAGAGAATGATATATATTACATGGAATTACATAATAAGGAAGAAGTGTTTCTTCTCTCATATTTGCTTATGTTTCAATCATATTTTTATGGCATTATATACTTGGAACAATGCTATTTGATATATGATTCTATGCTAATGCTAACTATATTGTCCATGTTTAAATTTGCTCTTAGGTTGATTCATAATTTTACATGTACTTTTCCTTTTGGAAACATACATTAAATACATACATGCATATATGTAAGTGTGTGTGTGTGTGTGTGTGTGTGTGTGTGTGTGTGTGTGTGCATCACTGGTAAATATTTACAAACTCATTTTATTTTTGGCTGTTGTTACTCTACTTCACCTGGGTATCAGCTGTTTCATCAATAGCTTCAACCATGAATACAGTTAAATATTTACTTAGGAGGCAGTTTAGTGTACTGGTTTGAATCATGGCCAGTAGTATAATACTACTCCATGCTCTCTGAGTAGGCTTGATTATAATCAGTTTAGTTTATCACAAATAATTTTAACAATATTTGATATAATCATTTTAACTCAATGACTCACACTTATTATATATAAATTGCAGACAGTAATAATATAGTTTTCATAACATTGTTTGATGAATGACCATTATCATTACCTATACCACAAGCATTCTTAATGACCACTATCATTAAATCCTAATGTAGTAACAGGATACATATTTGAAAAACCCATTTTGTTCTCTGATGTTTTGGTTTATTCTAGCATAATATAAATTTTTTTTATTATATGTTGAACTTTCTCAATCTGATTGCAATTTCTTTTAAATTAAATATTTTAAGATTACAATTTTGATGCATGTGTTGTAAATTTTGAGTTATATGTTTAGCATAGTAAAGGATTCTTTTTAAATTCTTATCCTTAGATGTCATGTATTTTCTGTGTGTATTCACTCAAACAATTTATATGTTTCTTTTGCTTAGTATTTATTTAATTGGTATTAATTTTATAACATTTTGACACTTTGTATTCAGTTTCTGTGAAATACATTTGTAATACACTTTCACCTATCCACACTAGTTGTGCTATCAAATAATTTTTTTTAATTAATCAGGAAATTCTATGATTAGGACTTATTTCTATATTTTTATTTTTTTAAAATAAATTTCTGACTTATTTCTGACTTCCTACAAAATAATCCATTTTCCTTACGTTACTTTTCCATTTTCTTGCATTCACAAGTAATTGCTTGTTTCTATTACTTAGGTCACCTTATGTTTGACAGATATTCTCATATAGTCTAGAGTTAATAAATATCTCTGATTTGTTAAAACAGCATGAACATCTTCAATGAATTCACTAGAATCCATACTTCTCATTTTTGCTTTTAACCACTTTTGCACAATCTTTATCACTTATATGTTATTAAACTTTCAAATTATAAGTACTGGGTGCAATGAGTCTCTTTTCACATATTCACCCCAGTTATAACTCTTTGCCCATTGTTAACTATTCTCTGATTTTATTTTTGATACATTGATCATTACTTTATTATCCTTTCTGTGATTTACGACAGAAGAACATCTCTAATAGTTTTAATAATGTACTTCAAATAGTATTTTGGCTGATGGTCCATAATCATCTGCAATTCTAGGCAGAGGGGAAGTGTTTTTGGTAGGGTGTGATTGTTTGCTTTACTTTACTTCTGTTACTCTCTGATATTTGCTCAGGATAGCATTTTTAAGTGCATAATTTAATTAAAATTCAATATAAAGCTTATAGCCAAATGTTTTCTATATAGTCCACATGTACATTGTTAACTTTCATATGGATAAGCAAAAGGCTAGAAGTTCACCAAGTCACACTGCTGTATAAAGAGGTGCATGCCCTTCTGATTTCTGAAATCATAGCTTGTTTGTGCATATTTGCTATATTAATGTAAAATAAAATCTACAGAATATAATTATGTCATCTATTTTGCTTGGCTTCTTTCATTCCACATTATATTTGAGAGATCCATTCATGCCACAGTTCACAATAACCATTTATTTATTCCCATTGCTATCAGGTTTTCTATTTAAGAAAAACACAGCAGTGTTTATTTATTCATTCTACTGTCAGATTTTGTTATGTGTTATTCATTTTTTTCTTTGTTACAGAAGTATATTCATTGTGATTATGAAGAAATATTACTCAGTGGAATAAAAAGGCAAATAAGGGACATGCTACATATTACTTTTTCTTTTTTAATACATCAATGAAAAAGCCGAATTGTGTGGATGTCAACATAGAACATAGAATATTTCATCAAATGTGGTGTTAAGGATGCTCCCCAACAGATGTATCTCTTTGGGGATATCTCAGAGGTGTGGTTACCTAGAAGCAAGAGGTCACTGGAGTATTCTTTGGGGACTGGGTTGAAGTGGAAACTTGAGGGTTCTTTGGAGTGTCATTTGTGTTGGATGATGTTTTGCTGTGGCAAATACCTGAAGAGGTGTTTTCTTGAAGTGTATACAGGTGAAAGACTAAGGCAGCTTCATGAATGAATATTTTACTGAAGCAGGCATAGCAGAGACGATATTCTGCTAAAGCAAACACGTGAAAGGACATGTGATGAAGGATTCTTTGCTAACAACACACATACATTTGTCTGCTTTACATTTGTCAGGACTTTGTGGACTTGGGCTGATTGGATGCACATGCTGAGACAAGACATGTGCTAAGTCAAGACCTGTGCTGAGGCAAGGCACATGCTGAGACATGACACATGCTGAGACAAGACACATGCTGAGATAAGGCATGTGGAGGACATACAATGTTTGGAAGGTATAAATAAGACGCGAAAGAGTGACAGAGACAGAGCTTGACTTGCTAGTACAGCTAGCTGTGCATCACTTGTGGGTCTATCATCTTTGCTTCCCTGCGAGAGGCACAGCCTAAAACTTCTAGTGTCCTTCCTGCTGATTCGAGCCTAGGCTGAGGCCTTGCTATCTCTGATAGGTCATGTCTCCACTGTTGCTAACCTGACTCTACCCAGCTGCACTGCTGATATATCCATAAAGTGTTATGAATGTGTCGAGTTGTAGCTGCCTGCTAACCTCTGAACTAAACTGCCAATTTCCAGACAGCACAGATAGGAAATGCTCCAAAGAACCTTGTAAAAATGGGTGCATTTCCTCTGTGTGCATTCTTTCCCACTACCTTTGGTGGGTGATGGGCTATAAGGAAAATTAAAGCATTTGAAAACTGTCATTAAAAATGTGGTTTAAAAAAATTAAAGTTACATTGGATCCTGTCTTAGATCACTATGTGCCTCTTCCCATCTTGTCATTTCTGAAAAAAAAATCCTTTTACATACTAGGGTATGCATGCCCTTGAGGATAAAACCAAGAGTCCATGGAGTGGGCTCTGAGACAGTATGATCAGCCTTTTCTCCATCAAACTTTCTATCAGTTACTTTGTTCACAGTGATGAGAAGACAAACTGAAATAGGCTTATGACCTGTGTGTTACTTGGTGGCATAGGTCAAAGTAAGATGATAGTGTATGTATGTTGTTTTTAATACTCAGTTCATGCCAAAACCTACCTCCAGATATTACTGTTCATGCTTTCGTAGACTCCTAATGTAAATATAAACTTGACTGAACTGGGATGGAATTAAGAATAACGGTACAGAATGAACTGAGGATTGTGCTTTTCAAATTTTTCATGGCAAATCATCCTTGGATATCATTGCATTTTGTGGCAATGCTTGCTTTATGATGGCTGTTTCTACATACTGGAGACTTCATAAAATGGCGCTGATAATCAATTCACAGAGAATCTTCTCTGAATTCTAAAATTATTTATAAGGAATTATCTCTGTGACCTGGTGGTGGGATACTTTATTAACTGTCCACATCAGGAGTCTTGCAGCTAAGAATGTTATCTACTCTAATCCATTTTCTTATGGAAATTGGCTGGTTCATAGTCCCATAGCATTTATCAAACACATTGAATTGTATGTCCGTTGTCTACTGTGTCAGGACATTTAGCTTATTTAACACTTTTGATTTTTTTAATCTCCAGAGCCCAATGTTGTAAGCATCTACAACTTTTCCATTTTTTAACATATTTGCTGACTGCCCTAGTGACCAAAGGGTTATGTGAATGAAGAGCCAGCCAATGTCCAGAGGCTGTATAATGAGTACAGCACCTCACCGGTACTCATTAGTTGTCTTTGTATCTACCTTGTTTTAAAAACACTCTTTAAAGAATTCACATTTCCTACTATTTTTGAGTCAGTAAAAAATTAAGGAAAAAACTAATGTTTTAGAAGGATCTGTTAACAAGAACAACCCCAACGATCATTGCAGAGAAATATCATGGAAATGAATTCTTTAAAATGAAGTTCAGTGTTCCATTTATTTCTCCTAATTTAATTGTCCCTAGCAAAACACTGAAGAGCATTATTATTTGTTAATATTTGTTATGATTTGATTATGGAATATTATGGAATATATTCTCTATATGTTCAGTATTTTTAATTATTTTTCTCTGGCTTGTAGTGTTATTTTGGAAGATAGTGGAAAATTTAGGGTATAGAGGCATAGCTGAAGGAATAGGATTCTTGAGACTATGCATATATATATATATATATTCATACTAGGTCCTCAGGTCTCTCAGACACTCTCTCCTTCCCATCCATAATGTGGTAAAGCTCCTCTACCAAACTCTCCTGACAGTTTCTTGTTACACTTTAATACATGGAGACATGATCAATGAGACTAATGACAAAGAAGTATGAATTATGAACAAAAAAGCTGTTTCTTTTTTTAAATGTTACCTATGGTCCTTTCGTTAGAATCATGCAGAAATGATAATGAAAGCATACCAGATTCAAGAGTTATATTTTTTTATCTTGACATAATCAGTATTAACATATCTTAGCACTCTACTATGCTTTCTTAAATTTTTTCCATTGAAAATTTATCAAACTTTATTTTAATCAATTACTCCATAATTGTATAACTTCAAGTTATCCAAAAGGTAGGTAGAATCACATTTAAACTGGTAGATTTATATGTTTCAATGATGTTGACCCTTAAATCCATTTAAAAATATACTTAATGTTATTGCAAAGCAAAGACTCCATGATCATGAATTTGTACAAAGAGCTATAGTAACATGTTCTTGAGCCATATTGGAACAATTTACCACTTAATAGTATATTGAGAGTTTTCTAATTTTATGCAGAATTTTTGTTGTCCTATTTCTGTAAAAAATAAAAGTCAGTGCTTTTGATTCTTTTTCATATGCTTTTAAAGTATGGTATTTGAAAAATGTTTATGACAGAATGTAGAAGCCATCAGGCCTGATGAGGAAACACCAAAAATAACAAAGTTGATAAAGTAGAACTTTTGAAGAAATGTAGAAATATGTTCGACCATGATTAGGGTGAAGAAAAGAAGTAACAAATTCAGAGTTCAGAGGTATTTAAGACAATCGCTGAAGAGAAAATCAATTTACAGTAGATGGCTGTTAGCTTCTGCATACACTGGAGCTAAATAGAAGGCTTCTCATTTTTTATTTACTTGAAGTGTAAACAAGTGATTCCGGAAGTAATCATGTAGCTACTACAGTTCAAGCCTCTAAGGCAGCAGAGAGCTTGACATCCCAGGCATAAACCAAATGATAATAGTCCTCTTTGCCTCCAAATGGTAAATTTTGAGGGTAGATGATGACCTATGAGGACTCAAAAAGTAATTAACAAATGGAAAGATAGTTGTAGATCACCAGCCTCTGAGAATAATGAATTCAAGGAGGATTTTTTTTTCAGATTTATTTATTTTATGTATGTATGTGAGTACACTGTAGCTGTCTTCAGACACTCCAGAAGAGAGCATCGGATGGTTGTGAGCCACCATGTGGTTGCAGGGGATTGAACTCAGGACCTCTGCAAGAGCAGTCAGTGTTCTTAACCTCTGAGCCATCTCTCTAGCCCCCTCAGGGAGGATTCTTAGAAAGTGGATACCTAACATTTGAAGAGAAAAGGTGATAAAAAATTAGAAGATCACCGTGATCTGATTAGCCTTTATATATTTCATAACTCTGTGCTAGTAGAGTTAATGCACATTTTTGAACAAATATAAGAAAAATGTATATAAATTTAATGACTTCATTTAAAAATATCAATTGATATGTTGATGACCCCGTGAATACTGGACAGAAACAGTAGTTGTGCTGATTAAGGTGGTTAAACCATATGAAGCAAAGATGCAATAAGACAAACATATATGGTATAAATAGCATTTCTTTAATGTACATGTTATAAAAATTCCAGAAGGAAAAGGAACAGAAAAGGATTGAAATACATTCAAATAAGGAGGAGGTTAGACTCCAAGGATGAGAACTTTACAGTAAAAATTTATAGCAAATATTAACATGTATTTTACACTATCTATAGGATCTGTGTTTGATGGATGTAGACTATGGATGATACTGAAAGGCTGAAAATATATGTGCAAGGAATGAATACAACTGAGTTAAGGTAGAAAAAAATAAACTCAAAGTTGTCACGAAAGAAGAAATATAATTTTAACTAAGTATTTGATTCTTCAAAAGATATATCAATACATTGTTTGATTCTTTGACATTACATAATCAAATAATATTTTTAAAACCCTAAAATAAATTGGGAAACTGACAAAGCAACAATGAGAAATATTAACATTTCTCCTCATTAATCTCTAATTTAGGGACTGCCATGGTCACTCATAAAGTAAAAAAATACAACTAAAATTAAAAATTGAAAGTAAAAAAGACCTGGACAAGGTAGTGACCTAGTGCAATGGAAATGCCCAGAAATCTCTATGAGGGTGATTAGCTTATACTCCTAGTAATGGGAGATACAGAGTACAAACTGGTCATCTTTGGTAACCAGGCAAGGCTTCCAGTAGAGGGACATGAACACCAACCTTGCCACAAAACCTTTGACCTACAATTAGTCCTGCCAATAAGATGTGCTGAGGTAAAGTTGCACATAACTGGAGGGAGTGCCCAACCAATGACTTGTCTGGCTTGAGACCTAGACCCATGTCACAAGACGAAGCCCACAGGTGACACTACCTGGAGGGTTAGGACTCAAGGTGGGTAGCCCAGACACCTAGGAGGGAACCAATTCCAACTGGCAAAATAAGTAAATAAAGGAATAAATAAATAAATAAATCCTAAATAAATGAATAAAGAGTAAAAGAGATTTTTCCTAATTAAACTGATATACTTGTAGAATGGGCCTAGCCTAAAGCATAATTATCACAAGAAAGGCTTCATCCAGGAACTGATGGGGGTAAACATAGAGATGCATGGCCAAACAGTAGGTAGAGCCATGGAAATCTTGTAGAAAAGGGGGAGGAAGAACTGTAGGAGCCAGACTCAATGACACCAAAGCAAATGCCACAGAATCAACAAACCTGGGCTCTTAGACACTCACAGAAACTGTATCAACAATCAGAGAGCTTGAATGGGTCTAATCTAGGCCCTCTGCATACATGTTATATTTGTGTACCTTGGTGTTCCTGTAGGACTCATATCAGTGGGAGCAAGAGCTGTCTGTCTCTGACTCTTTTTCCTGCTTTTGGAATACTTTTTTATTTTCTATTTTGGGTTGCCTATTCTGGCCTTAATATGAGGGAGGTACCCAGTCTTTTTGCAACTTAATATGCCATGGTTGCTTGATATCCATGCAAGGCTTGCCTTTAGAGGAGGAGTAGATCTGTGGAAGAGGAGAGATACTGGTGGTGAAGAACGTGGAAGAGAGGAGGGAGAGGAAACTGCAGTTGAGATGTAATATATGACAGAAGAAAAATTTTAAAAGATAACACTAAGGAAGTTCTACTGCTTTACAGTGTGCAATTATATTATGATATTGATTTTTTCTATGTCGATAATCAAGGTTGCTTTATCAAATTGGGTCATAGTTTGGGCAAGGATACACAGCAGATCATCATCTATTTTTCCATTCTCCAACAAATGTCACTGGTTTTTTGGAATAGTTTGCAAAAGAATGGCAATATCCCTCCTAGACAAGAAGCACTTGACAAAAAAGCTTCATTGGATTTCCCAACTGGACTTTCCCTTGCATAGATGAACTACCCAAAGAAGCAGTTCTATAATTAAGCCAGAGGTGGGCAGGACACTGTGATGGTCATACTTTGTTGTGCTTGAAATTATTAGCATCATCTATTGGATGATTTTACTATGTTACCTTTCAGAAATATGTATATGCATACTTATTGTCTGTCAACAGTGAGATATCATATATAGAGGCTATAAATAGGAGCACAAGTGAATGATCAATTTGTTTGCATGGATATTCCACTTTAATCCACTGATTCCTAAATATAAAAATACTTTTTTTTAGAGTGAATAATTTTCATTAAAAAATATGAATAGCTCTTTCTGGAGTCAGATGTACACAGCAACCTAATTAAACTTACCAAAATATGCATGGGTGTGACAGTGTGTGTGTGTGTGTGTGTGTGTAGACTACACAGATAACTCTTGTTCTGTGCTCTATAAATACTAAATATTCTTCTAAAACACCAAAACAACCTTTGAAGGACTATTATCTGTATTTTGCCAATTAGTATTATATATTTGAAATACCTAAAGAAGCTAATGGAATTGGGCCTAGATTTCTGAAACGATCCTGTATTAAACCAATCTCTCTTTGCTGGTTGACATTGTGATACCACTTGTAAGCAAAACCAACTAAACTATAAATAACATGGAACATATATAACTTGTCTTCAACTTATTGTTGTATTTGTTGGATCCACCATGTATTATTTTATTGCTTATAACACAGCATGGAGTCTGTGGAAAACCTTAATCTCTATGACTCTCTACCTTTCTCATTAGTCACGTTTCTTTATGATGGCTTACATAAGAAAGCCCCTCTCCCCTATAGTCTCAGATGTTTCAACAGTTGTGTGCCAGTTTGTGGCACTATCTGGATAGATTTAAAGAGTTGGCCTTGTTGAATAAAGTATATTAGAAGAAAGTATGGGGGACAGATTTTGAAGTTCCAAAAGTCACACACCATTACGAATTTATTCTCTGCTATCTGCTTGTAGATTGAGATGTGAACTCTTAGCTGTATTAGCTGCCATGATTCCCTGCCAAGATGGTGATAGATTTATCTTTAAAGAATCATAAGCCAAAATAAACTTTTCCTTATAAGTTGTCTTGATCATTGTGCCTAATCAAACAATAGAAAATTAAATATATTATACCACCCCTAATGATATAATCATGTAAGTATTAATGACAGTTACTGGTTTTATTTCCAAATTACTGAGGTAAGAGGCAGGTTCTATGTTTAGCTAATCCAATCATGAATATTTTTTCTGATTTGGACTCTATTGGTTTGATGTGTGCGTGTTTCTGATTTTATGTTTCAGATCTCAAGGATTCCCGCTTACCTCTAAATTCTTGCTTGCCCTTTGATACAACTGATGAACATCTGTGGCAGGACCCAGTGCACTTCAGTTCTCATGAGAACAAACACAGGACCTAGGTGCCAGGAATCCAATAGTAAGTGCATTGTTACTGTTCCATGGAACCTTCTAACTAATTATTCATTTTAGATGGTAAGTCTTTATTTTATAATTATCTTGGACATTTTCCCCATAACATACATCTTAAGTCATTATCATATACATGATCTGATTTATTCTCATGACAAACTTTTGAGAATGGCACTGTCACCTTAGTTTTACTGTTGATAAATGGAGAGCAGAAAGACTCTGAGAAATGGGAGCATGCCCTTCTTAAGGGTATTTGTAGTAAATCCAGAGTCATCCTGGGTTTGTCACTTTTTCCTGCAAAAATGGAGAATTCTATAATATGATATCACATGATATAATATAATCTTTTGCATGACTTTCTAAAATACATCCACAAAATGCTTACCCTATATATTCAAACGGAGATGGTCAAAATCACATGCTGCATGTATGGTAAATCCATTATTGTCCTGATCAAATCAAAACTTTTATGCTAATAAACACCAAGAAATGTTAAAACTCAGGACTTTTGACCCTAAACTCAAATATCATTGTACTATGTATATGAACTTCTGTATCAATTGAAAAATTTCATTATTTTAAACATTTACATATCAGACCCAGTATTAAACAGTTTTTTGAAACTTTTACATTTAAGTTCCTGATATAATTAACAAGTTCTTTGAGGCATTGTTTGATCTGAATGATCCCACAATGAGAACATTTTAAGATCATCTCATTGTTTTCATTAACTTTGTTAATGACCCTGCTTCTGAATTTCTGCAGAGATTGCAGTGGTGATGAACAGTAACATAACTGTGATCTCCCAAATGTGATTTTTACAAGGATTTAGTAGATTTCTAAGGTCATGCAACTATCTTCAAATTGCTCACTTTTTGTTTAATCTAAAAGTATTTTAGAAACATATTTCCATCCATGCAACCTCTTACGATTTGTCTGGCCTTTGTGACAATCCAATGTGACAAGACATTTGCAAAATCTGCTTAATGTAAATGTGCAAATGTTTTGGTAATACTATTTCCACTGAATTCTATCTTCAAAAAGAAAAGGCTTTACTCCTTGATGTTTTCTAAACATTTCTTAGAATATGCTAAAATTACATAGCTTAAAATATGATCTTTGTTTATAATGGTTGAATAAAAATTTTTCTACCTTTCTAAACATTTTTTTTTCTTGTTTTTTGAGACAGAGTTTTTCTATATAGCCCTGGCTGTCCTGGAACTCACTCCGTAGACCAGGCTGGCCTCGAACTCAGAAATCTGCCTGACTCTGACTCCCAAGTGCTGGGACTAAAGGCATGCGCCAACACAGCCCGGCTTTTTTCTAAACATTTTTATACAATAAATCCGATGTACTGTAAGAAGAATACATTCCAGGTATAGTTTTCAAAAGATGAGAGTGTGTAGTTGGGAGACTTTTTATAAAACCTCATTTGTGGTCTACATTATTTAAAATCATAATTAAATGAATTTATCATTCAGAAAATAGAAGTAACTCTAGCATACTGTATTCATCAAAACATTGCACCCATTGCTGTTTCTATTAAACATATCAGATTTATATTTCCATGTAATTCATGGCAGTATGTGTAAGTTACTCTAAAATAACCATTTATTCGGTAATTTAACCAGGCTAGCAAAATAATACATTTGGGGATGTTTCTCCTATGGCGCACATGGTTTTAATTTTCAATGTGGAGATTAGCTTTTAAGAGAAGCTATTGAAAATTTAATTCAGAAGCTATGACTAATCAAACAGATAGCTTTTTCTTCTTGGAAAAAAGATATAATTCATCTTTCTGGGATGAGAAATTAGCTACTTCATTCCTAGAGGATGCCCTTTTGCTGAATCGAAGGTGTGAAAAGGTCCTTGAATTTCAACTACAAGAAATTCTCCACAAACCATTAACCCATGAAATAAAATTCAGGAAAGGCAGAAAAGATGCAGGTACTCCAGCAGGCTGAGGAAAATGATGAAAACCAGGAAAATGACCCATCCTAGGTATCAGAGCATAAACAGCCTTCATGTGGGAGCTGGTTGTGAAGCTACCTGGGGTAAAAGAATCATATTGTAACTGGCTCAGTAGGGAAAAGTATATTCTAAAAGACACCCATACACTATCGAACTATTAATACAATGGACCACAAGACACTTGGGTTCTATCCAGAATCACATCATGGTAGAAGGAAAAGACCTACCAGGTTCAGGGGCCACTTGTCACCCCCAAAAGAGATTTCACACAGTTCTAGAAGCTTGCCAGACCACTTTGCAAGATGAGAAAATGAATAGTTCCCTGGTGCAATTTGAAATGTGCAAATCCCTAGCCTTCTACTTAAACTTTTGTCTTACTTCAGGGCCCAGAAATATGTGATGTGTGGAATCACTAGATCTCTTTGTCCTTCTTCCCAATGTGGCCATATTTAATAAATTTTTTTTTGGCTTTTAAATATTTATTTGCTGTTTTAATTGGCCTCTGGAGGACAGGTTGCTGAACTTCATCTCTTGAGGTAGAGATTGGAAAATCAAGTTCGATAGCAAAAATGTTGCCAAGAATTTACTCACATTTTAAAATTCCTGCTATGAGCACCAAGATAAAAATGAACATTTTCCAGTGTATAAAAAGGACTCAGGGTAACTCATTAAAACACAAAAAAAGTGAAGTAAAATTAGAATGTAACAGCATCATAAAATAACTAATTGAATTTGGAATGTTATTTAACTTAAGACTAAGACAAATTAAGTATAACACAAATTAAATATAATCTATCGTCGCTGGGATATTAACAATTTACAAGTAAAACAAATTCTAAACACTCACCTGGCATGAGTTTGTTAGTACTCTAACAAATAATGATTCTCTAACTCTGAAGGAATCTTGCAAATAAATAAAAATATGACCCTGAATGAAACATTTCAGTATAAAATTAAAGAACAATAAAAATAAAAATATAAATTCCTTCTAGAAGTGACACTTATGTGAAGCTGATGAATATTCCTATGCTCATATACATATATATTAATAAATATTAATAAATGCTATATACATGTGTTTAAATATACACATAACCAAAATTCCAAAAATATTACATTGAAATTAAAAATAGCAAAATGAGCATGCAATTTTTATAATACCTGTTCCTATGAGGATGATAACAGTACATTCAGGAGTTCTAGCCATCAAGAATCATGATATTAATATCACTTGGACAACAAGAAGTGGTGTGTGTCTGTGTGTGTTTGTGTTTGTGTGTATCTATTTGTATGCATGTATGAGGAGGTACTTATAGGTGAGACAACACAGAGAACGGTTAAGGAATTCACTTATTACTTCTAGGACATCCAATGATGTAAGGCCTGACCTTTCACTTGGCTGCAGAAATTTTTTTTTAAGATGATCCAACATGAAGGAGAGTTGGGGTTTATTAAGAAAAAAGTTAAACATATATCCAAGCACTAAAGTTGAAGGAAAGAAAGTCAGCATAAGAATAAATCATTTCCATACTGTGGGAGTAGGTTTCTCAACATCAAATTTTAGCAAGATCTTATAATAAAGTGTTTTAGTTGCTATCAAGTTAAAGTTTAGCATTGCTATGAATTTCCTTATATGTTATTTTATAAACTTTATTACAAAAACTTATAATTAAATAGAAACATCACAGACTAAGTTTAACAATATCCAAATACCCTCAGTGAACTTCTACACAGTTAGAAGTATACATATATTTTTCACTTTTATTGGTTATTTTATTTATTTACATTTCAAATGTTGTCCCGCTTCCCAGTTTCCCTACCACAAGACCCCTATCCTCTCCTCCCTCCCCCAGCCTCTGTGAGGATGCTCCCCCACCAACCCACTCCTGCTCCAGTGTCCTAAGGGTTCCCCTATCCTGGGTCATCGAGCCTCCACAGGACCAAGAAGCTCCCTTCCCAGTAATGCTAGATAAGGCAATCCTCTGATACATATCCAGCTAGAGCCATGGGTACTTCCTGGGAATTCTTTGGTTGGTGGTTTAGACCTTGCGAGCTCTGGGGTGTCTGGTTGGTTGATATTGTTGTTCTTCCTATGAGGTTGCTAACTCCTTCAGCTCCTACACTACTTGTCCTAACTACTCCATTGGGGTCCCCGTGCTCAGTCCAATGTTTGACTGTATACATCCGCATCTATATTGGTCCGACTCTGGCAGAACCTCTCATGGGACAGCTATACCGGGCTCCTATCAGTAACCACTTATTGGAATCAGCAATAGTGTCTGGGTTTGAGGTTCCCAGGACACAACAGGGAGGACATTAGCCGAAATACCCAACAAAGGCGAGATAGAACCTGTAGAGACTATATCCAGTAGACAGGCATGTCCCAAAGTTAAGGGATAGGACCACCCACCCACCTCAACA
This sequence comes from Rhynchomys soricoides, assembly GCA_019843965.1. Classification (NCBI taxonomy): domain Eukaryota; kingdom Metazoa; phylum Chordata; class Mammalia; order Rodentia; family Muridae; genus Rhynchomys; species Rhynchomys soricoides. Next base: position 658,854 of record JADRCH010000314.1, on the reverse strand, counting down.
ATATTAATCCAGAATTTCTCCTGTCAAAAGGAAATACAGGGACAAAGAGTGGAATAGAAACTGAAGGAAAGGTCATCCAGATATCATCCCACCTAGGGATACATCCCATCTACAGACACTTCAGACATCAAACCCAGAAGTATATTTCTGTAAGTTAGATTGTAGAGCAGCTCCAAGGTCCATGATTACAAGGTTTTGTTTTTTTTTGTTGTTGTTGTTGTTGTTGTTTTGTTTTTTTGAAGCTTGAACTATCAGCTACAGTAGTTACACAACGATTCAAAACTTACTTTTACTTTGAATGGGGTGTCTGGCAGAATCCCTAAAGATGGAATGTTTGCCACGCAAGTGAAGGAAGAACAGTATGTTTAACCCCTAAGCCTACGTCATTATTGTTTTAACATTCTTATTTGAAGAATCTTTGTATAGAAGTAATATTCATTCTGTGTTAAAATCTTGCTGAGACGCTCTTAATTGCTTTGACAATCTTGAATCAGCTGGTAAGCAGTTTCTACTAGGCTTTTGAGTGGAGGTCCACTCCCTCTTACCATGTCTTGTAATCTTTTTCTTTCTGCCTGTCTCAGTTTCACCCTTTGAGCCTTTGATTCCTTAATCTTAAGGGTTGGTGAAAGGTGAAAGATTCATTTTCGACCGCTTCATCTGAGATAACTAGAGATGTAGACTGTACTTATCAAAAAGTCAAAACTCTCAAGCTGCTGAGCCTAAAGAAACATGACAAGAGTCAAGCTTGAGGATTAAGGATTATAATCTGATAGGTATATGGAAGACTAGATGATACTACTGAAGATATCTATCCATGTAACTAATAAAGCATATAGGAGTCTAATCCTAAAATAACCAAGGCCATTTAATTATAAAGTTTCTGATAGTAATAATGTTAGGAAATCACTAAAAATTAAAGCAGAAGGTGGCATGGGTTTGCTTTTAGTTTACAAACCTTGAACAACTGAGAGCCCACCACGGCAGTGACTATGTGTAAATACAAAGTACTTTTAAATGGTATAGGTTTCCTGTTGTTGCTCTGAGAATATCAAGATCCTCAAGGTCAAATGCCTCTTCTCTGAAGAAACAGTGTATGATTTTAGCTGCTGAGATCGTTCTAGTCCACGGCTTTATGTTATTTTCTATTTGGATGTTGTATATCTGAGCATTTTATTTGTAGGTGTTTTTAATGTGAGTCAGTTCAATTAAATATATACTATCAATGTATATTTTATGTTAATATTTGCTGAAAGAAGTATTAACTTCAATTCAGTGAAATGTACGGTTTTAATATTTGTTTTTAATGAATTTTTAAGATTCTATTTAGAAAAGTCATATTTGTTTCAGTTTTTGAAGGAATTTTTCTATTTTTTTTTTATTATCGAATACGTTGAGGTATGTGATTTATCTCAACTTGAAAATTTTGTATGCTTGAAATCAAAGTCATGGCTTGTTCTCTTTCCAAGGACTCAGTGCTTTAAAGATTGCATTGAAATTCTGTGAAGTGTCTGCCTTAAATTGGGAAATCAAACAATGATGGGCTCATTTCCGCACTGCTTATTCTGTTTCACTGGTCACTGTGTCCAATTTGCACCCATATTAAACTGTCTTCCTTATTTCAGCTTCACAGTAAGTGGTGATGTGCATGCGTTTGTCTTCACGCTGATGTCTTCCTTAGGATTGCTTCCTGTGTATCCTCACTTTCATGTTTTTTAAAGAATCACCCCACGGAGACTGACTAGGGTCAATGTGAACTGATAGGTGAACTCCAGGTGACGTGGAGTTCAGTACTGTATTTTGAAAATGTTAGCATAAAGTGTTGTACTATTTTCAGTGTTTACATTTTCTAAGTGATGTCTTCTGGTCTTCACTAGTTGTCTTATAAACTGTCTATTATATTTTTTTCAGTAGCATCATGTTTTAATACTGTTGTAAAAACCATTTTTTAAATACATCATGTTCAGTTTTCTGCAGATATCATAAAAAGAGTTTGTTCAAGAATATAGCTCTGAAGTCATCAAGGGCACATAAAATCACTTATTATGTAGAGTACTTCATAGACTTTATGTTGTTCCCCATGCATCATGGGAATATCTGTGGAATGTATCTGCAATTAAGAATTTATCTGAATCAACTCTGTGATACTGGACTACATGGATCTTCATAAATTGACAGACAACTGTGTTTAAAACAGTGCTCACTATAAAGCAAACTTGAATTAGTGGATTATAGCTTCCATGGTTCAGTATGGAAACCTTCGTTGTTTGTTCTGTTTTGTTTTTCATTCTAAATTTATAAGACATTTCCTATAACATTACTGTTCTGTCACATCCAAAGTTGCACATGCACTGTGTCTCAAATGAATTTGAAAACATTTCTCATTGGTCCTTTTTTTCTGGGGAAAGGAATAAAATTGTTATTCTTTCTATATTTTGTTTGGAAGAATTTACCAGAGAAGCTACCTGGACTCAAGTTAATTTCTTTTTTGATACTGATTCAATTTTTGAACTTTTCTAACTCATATGTCAAGTTTTCAAACTTATTGTTTAAATGAATCTGTAAATTTTGTCTAAAATGGCATAAAAATTTTCACAGATGTCTTTTACTATTCTTGTAGTGTTTTGAATTTGAAGCAACCTTTGGAAAGCTTTTGACATTGGTTGTTTTTTTATCGTCTTGTTCTCTTCATTCTTGTTAAAATCTTCTGAGTTTGGTTCATGGTTTCAAATGACAAAAACTTTATTTTTCTATATTTTATATTATACATAATTTTCTATTTAATATTTGTATTTATTATTGTTAAAATACTACTATATGTGTTTCTATTATTGGTATTTAACTTCATTTACTAGTATTTTGAGATGAAAACTTTAACTAATTAATTAATTTTTAAAAGATTTTTAAAAAAATTTTATGTATGTGAGCACACTGTTGAACTCTTCAGACACACCAGAAGAGGGCTTAAGATCTCATTACAGGTGGTTATGAGCCACTTTGTAGTTGCTGGGAATTGAACTGGAAGAATAGTCAGTGCTCTTAACTTCTGACTCATCTCTCCAGCCTTAATTAATTAATTTATTTTTTCAGATTTCCCCAGTTCACTAAAAAGGAATGGAACTTCAACATATTTCCAGATGCAAATCTATATTTTCAAATAACATCAAGTTGTTGTCATGTTCGAAATTGTCCAATCATCTATATTCCTCTGAACTTGTGATACCATTTTGTTAATTGTTACTACAGCAAGTGTTTTTTTTTTTTTTCATTAATTATACAACTGATTTATTTATATTTTAAGCTATGGTGTTGTGTGTGGATATTAAAATTAACTTATTTTTATTATAAACTTCTTTTAAAATTAATTCTTGCTTGATATGAACATGATATAGCATCTTCTTTTTTGTGTTCAGTATACAACCTTTAGTCTATATTTATATTTAGTTAGAAAAAAAAGGTTTTGAAAAACATTGAAAATTCCTCTCATTACTCTGTTTTGATTTTATTAACATTCATTACAATTCCCAATAGAGTTGTGTGTGAATCAGTTATTATGTTCTTTTTAATGCTATATTTTCACATTAAAGCTATCATTACACTATTATTAAAGCATAAATATTAATGAAGAATTCAGGCATTTTGTTCTTTCTGTACATTATCAGGTTTTTCTTTTTTGTAACCTACATACAAACTTATTACAACTTTTATATACAATAATTTAGAGCTGAAAGTATTATTAGTTATTATTGCCATTTTCTCTTTTAATGTTAAAAAAAAGTCACATGTGCACTTCTACCAATTAAGAATACTGTAGAACATACAGTGCAAAGAAGCCTCCATTCCAAGGTTCACCTAAAACTTTACTAGGCAATAAGAGTGGCATTTCTCTCTATTGTCCTCAGGATATGTGCCTTATTTGTCATGTTGCTTTGACTATTCTAAAATAAGGGCAAAGCATTTGTATATTTACATTACATTTGGTTGAATGAAGAATATTGAAATATTCAGGCGTGGCAAACATTTCATTTTTAGGGATTCTGCCAGACACCCCATTTAAAGAAAAAGCTAAGTTTTGAATCGTTGCTTAATAAAAGGCTAAAGCCTATGATTGGGCATTAAATAGAGGTAGGTGGGTTCAATTACCGGGCTGAGATCTCATGTAGAGACAAAGGAGGAGAACAAAGAAATAGTAGAAGAGACAAGAAAAAAAAGACCAAGGGAGAGAAGGCTGCCATGAAAGGAGAAAGACGAAGAGCATGTGGCCAGGAGAATCAGCAAATAACAAGGGACGTATCATTGGGATATAAGTAGTGCCATACCTGCCCAATCTAAGTTTATGGTTTGTAAATAAAATACCCGGATTGTGTGTCTCTATATGGAAAAGCTAGAATTTCTAATTCCTTTTACAGATAGAAACCAAAATTTTTATTCAATTCATGGGTTTAATAAATAGAAAGAAATGGGATAAATCGAGAAACATACAGTGTAATGATCTGGCTTTCCCATCATTTTCTCCTGGTCTCTTTTTCTCCATATATCAGTTTAGAACTTCTGGTTCTTTATATCTGTATCTCCAGTGTCTTGCTTTGTCTGTTGAAAACATTGGGCAGTTGTATCTGAAATATGTTCCAGCTTGTGTTTTGCTCCAAGCAACTGCCACTGCTCTCACCTCAGTATTTCTTTTTCTCATATGACTCTTTTATTTTCAGGACATACTAATTCTGTAAGTCATTAAGTATGCCTGCTCTTAGATTCATCTATTGTGAGTACATGTAAATAATTTGATTTGTCTTCCTTTTTTCTTATTTTATGCAATAATTTTCATAATTGTTTTCTTATATTTTTCTTCCATAAGAATGATAGAGGAGCTAAAATGTGCAAGAATAACACTTGTAAAAAAGTAACTCAATTAGTCTGGTCATATTCTGTTTCAAAAGCAAGGGATTTAGTGTATAATACATGTAAATTGTTTTGTGATATTACTTCAATTATGAACTATCTGGATTATGAGTTAAGTACAGATCATCAGACTTTACCCAGATGTCATCTCCTGTTACTTTGTGATGCTATGGTCCTTTGTCCTTGAGCTCTCACCTTCCACTGCACATTTGGGGTTCATGTTATCTATGCATGTCTAGTATTCTAAGATCTAGGTACTATTTTTAATAAAACTTGTTGGAAAGACTATAGTTGAGTTTGATAAAATCTGTATTTTAGCATAAATCACTTTAATCCATGGATATGCATATGCTGTGTGTAAAAGGGGATCACTTTGTTTTGACTACCTAATAAGGGTTGTTGTGGAATTATTCAAAGGAGATAGAAATATATATTGCATAGGCATACTTTAAAGAGAAAAACAAGGTTGAAAAACCTCAGAGATTCCTCAGGGTAAACAAGATTTTAAAATAAACTGATTGGAACATAAAGAAAAAGTACATTATAATCACTAAATATGAAATAGTTGGCATTTAATTGGCTCAATTCAATGTATGAGCTCAAATGTATGAATTTTATTGCTAAATATCAGAAGTCCTTACGAGTTTGTATGGGAATTTGAGTTTGATTCATGAATACCAGTTATTTTCTCTTAAAAGCTTGGTTTGATAGTTTAAACACTGAGAATACATTAGGTGCTAACTAAATTTAGGTAAGTTTCTAACCAGCCATGTACCTATTCTGCTACTAACTTAATTCTTAACACCACTGCACATACAATTTTAAATCAGATGAGTGCATTCTTACCAAATTGATGCTTAACCTTTTTAAAAAGGATGTTGTCAGCTGGTTCTACATTTTGATTGTTTTGGTTACTGAAGAAGCATGGTTTTGTATGATAAAATGAGAACAGGTGGACAGTTTCTTCATTACTTTGCCCTGACTTTGTATCTGTTCAGGAATTCATCTTTCTCTTTGAGGCTTGTTCTGTTTTACTAATCTCTGCCTACTCTGAAATTTTCTATACTTCCTTGCACTTTCCTAGATAAACATCAAGCATCAGCCTCTGAGAGATGTTAATAATACTCCTAGTAAATAGTCATCTACAATATGTTTTAAAAGTTGATGTTTGGCTTCATAAATACACATATAAGTAAATATGTATTGTTAAGACTAACATTTAAAAGTACTTAGTTCTTTGAAACATGCCATTACAGAAAACAATGTTTATTTAGTTAATGCTTTAGTCTTTAGGGGTTATCTTCTTTACTTCACATTCAAGGTTCACTTTAAATCTTATCTGAGGAGAAACAAAAACAAAATCAGTTTCTGTGGAGTTACAAGGACAGTCATAGGAAAACTGACAGCTGACCTATTTTTACTGGCTTAAAATATAGAACCGACAATGAAGCAAATTGAGATGGATGCTTTTCCAGATTCTTTCCCAAGAAATGAGAATATGAATTCCTTAACAAACCTAACCAACCCTCCAAACTGCACTTAAATAAATAAATATAATATTTACCTTTCATTCTTTTGATTCTATTTACTTATTTTTGTGTGTGAGAGAGAGAGGGGGAAGGGGAAGAGAGAGGAGACAGAGACAGAGACAGAGACTGAGACAGAGAGACACGGAGAGAGAACTTATATTACCCAGAGCCAAAGCTAGCAAACCATATGTGGAATAGACAATTACATTTGCCACAGGAAAGGATATTTTTTGTGTCTCTATGTTAGAAAACATCATACTAGCTTCATATTAAAATCAGTGCCTGGATATGTTAAATAAGAGAGGCTCTCTCCATTGCTAATGGGAAATGTTTCAATATCATCTTCCTCAACAACTAATTTGTTGAATGAAAAGATAACATGTAGCCTGAAAATTTCCCTTTCTTCCTTTTTCCTCCAAATCCAAGAACACAGAGACAGTCTCCTGTAGACAATATCAAAGTTTACATCTCAGCATGAGAATCAATATTAAAAAGAAACTGCTTCCTCTCTCTCTCCCTCCCTCCCTCCTCCTCCTCCTCCTGCTCCTCCTCCTCCTCCTCCTCCTCCTCCTCCTCCTCCTCCTCCTCCTTCTTCTCTCTCTCTCTCTCTCTCTGTCAGTGTAAACCATTGGTTTTGTTGTACATATATTGGAGATATGGCCGAGCAACATGTCTAAGAGGCTTGAATAACTTCCCATGTCAGTATTGTTTCCTGAGCATTTGGCACTGCAAAAAATTTATTTTATTCTGTTCTGTTGGATTCTTCTTACGAAAAACAACACAGTTGCTTATTAGTATAAATTCTTCTTTGAAGATAGTGAAATGAAGGATCTGGTTAAGACAACTCTCCTGAACTCTTCTGTTAAGCAGTAAAAGATGAATTTGTGTTCATGTCTTTATTTCTTCACCTTCTTTCAATGACACAAACAAAAGTAAACTAATGACCTGCCGTGTGAATGTACCAGCAATATAATGTGTTTCTGATTACACAGTTTTGAAATAATCCTTTTGTTTTTAACCAGTGAAGAAGGTCACAAATGGGTCAAGTCTTGCTTCACATATCTCTTATTCCACAGTCCAGTATCACTTGAATATTTTAGTTTGGGTAGGCACGGCCAAGGTGGCAAATGATGTTTCCTGACAGCTTTAAAGTGTCTCTGTGGAATGGGAGGGACTTGCTTGTGGATACAGGCTCAACAGCAATTCACTAATGATGGAACTCTTTGATTTTTAAATTTGATCCAGGTTATTGCAGAACAAATATTCGTAAACAAACAGGGGGAGGTATGTGGTATATCATAAGCCATATTCACCTTTATAAAGCATCATTCATAACATTTCCCCTACAATTCAAATCAGTCACATGACAATCTTGGAATACAAGGGCTGTCCATGTATTAACAACATAGATATGGGATGGCATAATGGATTTGTAAGCATTAATATTTTATCAAGTCATTAGTATTCACTACTTTATTTACGCTTTTTCGTTAATGAATTAATTAGTTTACTTTATATCCTGGACAAAACCTCTCCTCCCAGTCCCTCTTTCTCCCATCCCCTCCTTTTATCCCCCTCCCTTTTTCCTCAGAGAAGGAGAGACCTCCCATGAACATCAACTCACCTTGCCATATCACGTTGTAGTAGGACTAGGCACATCTTCTCCTCTTGGGGCTAGAAAAGCAGCACACTTAAGGGAAAGGGATCCAAAGGAAGGCAAGAGAGTCATAGAAGTCCCTGCTTTGGCTGTTGGGGTCCCACAAGAAGATCAAGTGGCACATCTGTTACATATGTGCAGAGGGCCTAGATCCATGCCATATATACTCTCTATTTAGTGCTTAGTATCTGTGAACTCCTATAGGGTAAGTTTAGTTGATTCTGTCAGTTTTCGTATGGTATCCTTGATCCCTCTGGCTCCTTCAATCCTTTGTCCTCCGTATCCATAGTATACTCTAAACTCGCCTAATGTTTGGCTGTTGGTTTCTGTATCTGTTTCCATCAGCTGCTAGGTCAAGTCCTTCAGATGTCAGTTATTGCTAGTCTCCTGTCTGCAAGTATAGCAAAATGTCTTTAAAAGTCAGGGGTTGTCTCTCTCTCTCTCATGACATTGGTCTGAATTTGGGCCAGTCATTAGTTTGGAGTTCAATCAATTTCTGTTCCATCTTTACCCTTGTATATCTTATAAGCAGGATAAATTGTGGGACAAAGGTTTTGTGGCTGGGTTGATGCTCTGTTGGAACTGTTTCCTGTTTACAGGAAATGGCCATTTCATGTTCCATATTCTCTGTTACTAGGAGTCTTAGATAGGCCTATCCTCATAGAATCTTGGGAATTTCCCTTGTCATAGGTTTCAAGCACATCTGAGAGATGCTCTCTCACTCACTAATTCCAGTCCTCACTCCCAGTTCTCTCTTCCTCACTACTCATCACACTTGATCCCTCTTGTTCCCATCCACACCTCCTCTCTTACCCAGTTCCTTCCCTCACTGATGTCTATTCTATTTTCCCTTCTAAGTAAGATTTAAGCATCCTCACTTTGGCCCTCCTTGTTACTTAGCTTCTTTGGGTCTGTGGATTATAACATCTCTAAAATACATAAAGAACTGAAGAAATTAAACATCAACAAACCTAATAACCCATTAAAATGGAGTGCAGAGCTAAACAAAATTCCCTACTGAGGAATCTCTAATGGCTGTGAATTACTTTTAAAATGTTCAACATCCGTAGCTATCAGAAAAATGAAAACCAAATGACTCTCAGATTCCATCTTACGTATGTCAGAATGGCTAATATAAAAATATAAGTGATAGCATATGCTGGTGAAGATATAGAGCAAGACAAATACTCCTCCATTGCTGGTATTAGTGGATACTTGTACAATCCTTTTGAAAATTTGGAGGTTTCTCAGAAAATTAGGAATAGTTCTACCTCAACCTTTCTGGGTATATAACACTCCTGGGCATATACCCAAAAGATGTTGCACCATATCACAATGCTACTGCTCAACTATGTTCATTGCAGCTTTCTTTGTAGTAGCAAGAAACTGGAAACAACCAAGATATCTTTTAACTGAAGAATAGATAAAGAAAAAAATGGTACATTTACAAAGTGGACTATTACTCAGCTATTAAAAACAATGACATCATGGAATTTGAAGGCAAATGGATGGAACTAAAAAGGATCTTCATTAAGGAGGTAACCCAGATCTAGTAAGACAAACATGGTATAAACTCACTTATAAGTGGAAATTTGCCATATAGTATAGTTTATTTACTCTTAAGAAAGTTGAATTTCTATAAATTTTTTAATATTCAAGTTTTTATACAAAGTTAGTTTGCTCTGAAAGACGATACAGATAACTCAATTCAGATGACAGTCCGTCTTAATTGACTTGCTGTACCCCTGCGTGCCAACTGTATATATACTATCTACCTACATCTCTATCCATCTCATCTATGGATAGCAATAATAAAATGGGCTTCCTTCTTCTTTTCTGACCGTATGCTAAGGAGTTTGTCATTTTGCAGGTTATTCACCTATCCATATCCTTCTTCTATAGTCATGAATCCCCTTCATAGTTATGCCTTCCTTCTATAGGGGACTATGCTTTATTCTTTGGAAGCTCTCCCACAGTCCCATGATCAACAATAAAGCTTTTTTGGTTTGGGTTATGTGAAACATCCGCACCTTTCAAAATTCATCTTATTTTGATTGATTAGGTAAGTTTCTGAGACCATAATTCAATCCTCCTTTCTGCCTTAATCACAATGACCAAATAACCTCAACCACTGCATATCTAAACATCTTTGATTCATGACATTTTATATCCTTTATATATTATATAAAGAATATATAATATTTGTTATAAGCTAGAATTGATGTTAAGTACCATCAGATATTATCAAATGATTTCTTGTCTCAAAACTAATCTGGTAAGGATAAAGTCTAAATGTATCATAAATAAAAATATTTGTTTAATTTACTATCAGTATAAAAAAAAACCCAACAACAACAACAAAAAACAAGCATCCCTTCCTGTTTCATGTTATTTCACAGTCAAGTCTTTTCATGTGTTTATTCAGAAAGGGAAGTTGCCTCCACTTCTATTTATTTCAGATCTGTTCTTTCACTAGAAATACTATTCTATTATTTTCCTGCTTAGGAGCTTCCTTTAGAGAAGTGTTATATTCAATTTGTAGTGATCATTTTTCTATAATGGGTGTTGGGATCTCTGCTTTTACAAGGGCTACTGATGCCTGTACATTGTCTTCTACTTCCCATATCAATATCATTTTCAGATTGTTCTCTGCTGTCCTCTCCACAAACACTATAACTAAGACTTAATTGAACTTACATTTTATTCAATCTATTATTTAAAAGAGAGTTTTCAACTTTATATGATCTAGGACCAGCTAGGAGATAAATCTCTGGGCATAACTGTGAGAGATAAAATAGACTAAATTAAGGTGAAAAGAACCCCCTAAACTGTGGGCAACTTTGTTTCCCATGCAGAGACCTGGAATGAATAAAAAACTTTAAAAAGAGAAAGTGACCTGAACACTCACATCCACTGTTTTCTGCTTCTCATGACCAGGTGCCTCAAGCCCCTGCTCCATTGACATCCTTCTATGAGATGCATCATGACCTGTTAGCAGAAATAACCTTTATTCAGGTATTTTATCACAAGAAGGAAACATGTAACATATGGAGTCACTGTGTTGTTATTGTTCAATTCCTTATCTGATTTATGCCTTTTATATGTAAGTCCTAATTTTGTCTTCTTGGTCATCCAATCCTCAATAGCCTCAATATAGAAGAAAAATGTAATAGTGCTTAAAATTTTTAAAGTAATAAATATTCTGTTCTATACATGTCATTCTGTGATTGTATGCAGTTTCTTGATTGTATTCAACAACAACAACAACAACAACAACAGCAACAGCATAGCTTTCAGCAGTACGAATTTGTTATCTTTCTGAAGTCATAATTCTGTTGTGGGCTTATTATGACAACAATCAATGTTCCAACAGTGCTGTGTTTCTCAGTGTGCCTCATTGACAGCTTGGTTCCTTGTCTTTGATGGCTTCTGAGCTCACCAACACTTCCTAGATTATGTCATCTTTCACAAGCCTTCCCTCTAGTCCTGGCTTTGTGGCTTGTAATCACGTCTGTGATCTATGCCATCTGTCACTGTATTCTTTATCTTCCATTCTCTTGTGTACATCCTTCTTTAATTTTTATAAGTCTAACATTAGGCATAAGTGGAGAATATAATCTAGGATATTCTTTTTTCCTTGAGGTTAGTTTATACATAATCATCATCTCTTTTGTCTTGCAATATAAAATGTTTATAGCTTATAGTGAGGCAGACAAGCAAAGGGAATCACTTAACAACTTGAAACTTTATGTAACTGTGACTATCTAAACATCCCTCTTCTTACAGTGCACATGATAAACTAGGAACATCGCTTAAATGTACTGTGCACAACATATAAGTTCATAATAGCAATACTACTAATATTCTGTTAGCCTGAGACTCCCACCCGCAACTCACTGAACCTAAATGCTACTACAAAGAATCAAAAACATTTCTCTGTTGCTAAAAACTATTCCTGACTCCCCCTCCATGAGCAGTTTCTAATCAATCATGTTCTTTGATAAGTTCAAATCAAAGAAGTTAGGATGTGATCTGACTTACACTGATTTTGGTTTTGAATGAGAGCACAAGAAAACTGTATCCTCTTACAAGAATTTGGGGGAGATTCTTCTAGTTACATGCTTGTTCTTATGTATAATTGGAAATGCATGTAATCAAGTTTAGACATATCAAGAGAAAGAACATGCACAATGAGTAAAGTTTTACATAATGTAGACCTGTTAATCTAAACTGAAAACCCACCACATTATGCTCCCAAATAACCAAACTCATTCTCCTCTCTAGCTTCATGAAGATAAGCTCTGAATAATATCTGGAGCCTTGTGTATTCTCACCCAGATACTCATTTGTAATATATTTAATCTGTGCTGTGTCTTTCCTTTCAAGTAAACTTTTCCTTCCTTTTTTGCAGTATGTGAGTGATTTATTTTGGTTCATTGAATAAGATGTAAAGAACTTGGAAGCACTATGTTTATGCCCTAACCATGAGTGGGGATATATATGGAGACCACCTATAACACACTTATTTTAATTAGAATTTCTATTGTATGTGTTTTTTTTTTAACTTTAGGTTCAGAGTTCATCATACATGCGAGGTCATCCTTAAATTCATGATCCTTTTGCTTCTGTCCCCCAAATGCTAGAAATAGAAGTATGAACCACAAGCTCTTGTCATAAATTCTTTCATCTTATTTTATTATTGCAAAATTACTATCAACTAATCTTTTTCAAATTTAAGTCAATCTGTCAAATCACTTTTTTTCTTGAATCTCTCTTTCACTGATTCTTGTACATTGTAATATCACTACTATAATAATGAAGCTATCCTATTTTGTGAAGAACTGTCCCAGGCAGCTAGCTGCAGGAAGAATGTAAGCTTATCAACTTTGAAAGAATAGAGTAAGCTAATTAGAGAAATTTTATAAAATCTCATGATTCTGTGATTTTAATAAGAGTTACATAAAAGTATAGTATCCATATAAATGTAAAGTATCCATTCCTGAGCAAATGTTCTATTCTCTGGAGGATGGAAGTTAGGTCAAGTAATTTTGAAGCTTAGAGAGATAAGAATATGTCTAGCCTGAGTATGTTTAACTAACTCTTCTCTGAGATGACCACAGGTTCTTAGATAAATTTACAACCTGCACACTTCCAAAATTTAATATAACATTGGTTTGACCCAGTTTAATCATAACTAAGTTTTCATAGTTTTGGGGGGGAGAAGAGAAGTAAATTAAAATGGAATGCCTTTGGGTATCTGAGGATAGTATTTCCCTCATCTTCTTAATCGTGCTTAGATCATGTATCTCCTTAACAAACTAGCAAATTCTAGTACAATAAAACTAGATAGCTAAAGAAAATATAAATGTAGAGATTGCCTATCTACTTTATATGTATTGCCCACTAGAATGCGAATTTGAAAGCCAAGTCACAGTATAGAATCATGAGTGATGATAATTCAGCAACAGTCTCTGGAAGTGGAAAAAATGAAGGCCTTCCCTAGCAATATAGATCATGTTTCTCCACACTTTGAATAACTGAGGCCAGCTCCTGAGCAGAAACAATATGAATTCAATGCTGAGCAAGTTTTCCCCAAAGTTTCTACAGTTTTCTGGAAGGGACTAGGATTCTATCGAAAGCTTTGCATATACACATTACAGAAAGACAAAAAGGAATTCCAACTTGTAAAAAGTAACATGATACAGGACAATGAATGGTGATTCTGTTGCTGGTACACTGGCAATGAACGATAGCTTCTTTGGCTGTCTTGTCTTTGTCTGTCGCTGCCTCTACCTGTCTCCTAACTTGGACTCTGACTCTGTCCCTCTCTCTCTGGCCCATGTTTTGCCTAAAGAAAACTATTGTTACCATTCCTATTCTACAGTGTCCTTGAGAACAACTGCACAATGCTTCCTCCATCTTGTCCTGAATTGTAAGCATGCCACTATGCAATGTTCTCCCTGCAGTCAAGTCTCCTTTCACAAAGTGGACTAAACCACCTGAGCACACATGCAGACCCATGGTTATTTACAAACAGAAAGCAAGTTGGGATGCAGTTGACATGAGAAGACCCCTCCAAAAGAGCTTTTATTAAGTAGCCTTGGGAAGTTCAACACTATGTAATTTAGCCTCGCCTAACCCATATACCAAGGAGCCAAGGAGCCAGGTTCATCCATAAAATATCTTGAAATTGCAGAATGGGGTTTTCTTACTGAGATATGAGTGCTCTTTGAGATTTAGCAACTGTGTATCAGTCTCTTGTTCTAGTGGACAAAATGCAGGGGGGATGTGACCTCATTTGGGGGAACAGAGAGAAAGGTAACCACAGGGAATGTGATGTAACAGATGGTCTCATAAAACTTGACTTTAACAACAAGACCTTGGGAAATGAAGGCAAACAGGAGCAAGACTCTTAATTTGTGTCTCATCTTGTTCTTTTCCAATTTGGGCTTTCTGAGCTGTGTACCAAGTTCAGTTAAATACATTCCAATATAGGTTCCGCTTATTTTCTCCTAGTAGCCTACTGCAAACTCAACTCCAGTCAAGATGGAATTATCTTGTCAAAAACTGTAACATTAAATTACTCTAGGGAAACCTGCAGGTGCAAAATGTGTTGTTTTTTCATGCAAATTTTTGGGGTTCTAATCCAAACACAGCCTCAAAGCAGATCTTTCACACAGACTAAAAATAAGCACTGATGTGTTCAATAGTGTGTGTGTGTGTGTGTGTGTGTGTGTGTGTGTGTTACAATTCAACTCAGCTAAAAGCATTGATTCTGTACAATAAAAAAATTCTGCTTTCCTTAATGGTCTAGATCTTGATGATTTGCATGCTAAACATTTCCCAAAGCACATTTAATGTCAGTAAAAATATGTATGTTTTTAAAGTTTGAATATGAAAGTTAACCAATTATTGTGATAAGTAAAAACTTTGACAAGTGTTACCCTAAGAATAATTATACAAGGAGTAGTAGGTTATTTTCATTGAATTTTGATGGCTTTTTTAGAACTTGTCTGTAAGATCAGAAAGCATTCTTAGTTCTTGTGAAATCTTTAACTTGTTTTCAAAATATAAATGCCATTTGTCCAAATGTACTGAGACATCTTAGAGAGAATAAGATAGGCCTAATTTGAATGATGCCACATTGTTCAATATTCTGTGAAAGTAACATTTACAAATGCAAGATGCAAACGTTCCAACAGCATATTTATTCAGGAAAAATACATATAAAAAGATGAAGTTAATTTATGGAGGAAATCAACCTATGTTTAATCCTCATGTGACCTTCAGTATCACTTTTTTTTTCTTTTTAACCTGAAGTGAAGTCTTGACAGTATCTTATGGGCACAGTGAAAATGAATTATGGGAGCAAGGCAATTAGCTACTTACAACTGCAAATGGTGAAGAAATTCACACATGTAAACAGTTAGTGAGAGCCAAGGAACACAGAGCAATGAATATATGCTAGTGTTGGGCTCATTCTCTCCACTGTAGATGGTCCAGGGTCCCCTGCACAGGGGTCTTCCTATCTGGCCCGGGCTACTTTTTCTTCTTGTGTTGACTCTAAAGAAATACTTCTTTGGTCAGTTAGCTTCAAGAAACAGGGAACACCTCAGTTTAGGCCTTCTTCATTAGCGTGATTTAGAATCTTATATCTTCTAATGGGTGTGGTTAACCTCCAAACATTTTGGCATTATTCCAATGCTGTACATGTTTCTTGTCAGTGGTGTTGAGCTCAGATTCTAGTCTGTCTTGAAATTTTCTCTTCAAAATAATTATTCCCTTATCTTCAAGTTCGACAAGGACAAAGGCAGAGTAAAATGAGATTCTTGGTCAAAACATCTCATAAATGGCCATTCTCCCACATTCTGATGTAGTCCTGTGCTTTTTGTTGTTGTTGTTGTTTTGTTTTTTTGTTTGTTTGTTTTGTTTTGTTTTCATTTTTTGTTTTCGTTTTAATTCTGATACCTCATGAGCCAGGCCTTTGCTCCACTCATTTCACAGTATTCTTGTTTTCTACAATCCCTGCAGAATATACAAATATAGTGCTTATAGCACTCAAGGTCATTTGTAGTTCAATGTTTCAACCTCTTCCAACTAATAACCAAAATATTTGCAGAGGCCAAAGAACCACATAAATATACCTGTTATAGCAAAGACCCTGTTTCTCAGTACCAGTGTTTGGTTTATATGCTTTTTCTTGTTGCTATGATAAAATATTCTGACAAAAGGAATATAGAGGAAAGGGGGCTTATTCTGGCTCACAAATTCCATCCTGGTGGGTAAGTCAAAATGGGAAGAAGTTGAAGTAGCTGGTCCCATTACACCCATGATCAAGAAGTAGAGAAGATGAATGCATATGTGATGCTGTACTTGCTCATAAGTGTGAGGTTGTCCCATATCAGTTGAATTGTTAAATATCCTCCCAAGGACATCCCCAGGGTCCCATTTACCAGGTGTTTCTGGAATCATTCAGGTTGGCATTGGGGAGCGGTATTAAGTCCAACAATCCATGGCAAGATATTTATAAATATCAGTAGGTAAGCAGGCCATACAATATCATGGTGATTTGAATTAAGAAGCCTCAGTTCTGCCAGACAAAACAATGTATCTATTATATTTTCTGAGGGATCACTGGTGCTTTGTAAGGAAGGAGTGAAGTAGGTGTCATTAAAATGTGACCATTGTAATGTATTATGTAACAGAGTTAAAGGTGTAGTAATCAGATGAATCTCAGGACCATCAAGACCAAGTTCTCAGCATAAAAATAGATTTATTAGTCCCAGAGGGACAAGTGGCAGGTAATAAGAGATAGCACAGGAGACAGAGGACAGGAGAAAAGGGGAATGGAACAAGGGAGAGGGAAGGGTTATTTGTCCTGGATGGCAAAGGATTGCCTCTGGATAGAGAGGAGAGGTGTTTAGTTTTATTTGGGCATGTTAATTAAGTGATCCAAACAGAGAGGGTTGACTGCTAGACTTCAGGACTTTGTAAGCTGGACCTTGGTAGTCAGTCTCAAGAGGAAGAAGTGGCCAAATAAGGGAATACCTTGGTGTGTGGCTTTAGGAATTTATAATCTAATGGTTTTCCTGTAAGGTAGAGAAAATTGGGTAAAAAGGTAAGTCCTACCAAACCCATGTTCCTGAAGCTCAGGCCATGCTCCCACTACAATGAGTAGGTTTAGGCTATATAACACTGGATAGGAGACTGTGGCATGATTACTGTGTGTCTACACTCACAGTTTCTAGAGCCCCTGGTGGAAGGTTTTGTGTATTTGTGTGTTAGATAGTGATCTGGTTGTATGTGAACTGAGAATTGATTTGTACAAGCACCTGGAGATTCAGGCTTCTAGTAATAGTGAACAGTAACATATAAAATATTCTAGATACAGATGCTTTACACATTAGCTATTTTCAAGACTACGTTGTGAGAGTTATATATGTGGGAGAATGAAATCAAAGGATTAGCTCTTTAGATTGTTCAGTTTCTTCCAGATGTCTATATTAAACAGTAATTAAAATAGGGCCAGATAAATACAAACAACCCACATATCTTCCAGTGATAAGGAAATGGCCTGAAGAACAGAATTAGTTACCTTTTCTATGACTTGTTAAATGAAGTATCAGAGTAAGGAAAATCACACCCATGTTAAAAATTTTACCAAGACCAAAAACCTTTAAAATGATTAATTAGCAAGTGACTGGTTTCCAAGAAATTGAAACCTCAAGCATGAGAGCCATCTGAGAATTGCAGCTGCTTTCCCCTTTTGCATCTGCAGCTGGACTCAAATCTCAGCTTTATTCTCAAACCGTGACCTGCAGCTGTCTGAATGCAGCAGCCACAGCTTCTCTGGCATTCACTCCAGTTTGTATTGCTCTTCCATACAAAAATTATAACATAAGATTCACAGTTTCACGTTCTCAAAACTGTTAAAATGCTTTAAAATTCCTTCTCTTTAAATCTTTTCATATGTTCTGTAGTCTGCAATCCCATTCACATACACGATATACTATGTTATGTGTATTATGTTCTTAGAGTAAATATTAGCAATTTAAATTGGAGAAAAGGGACTTGTATTTACCTGGCCAATGTTACTGAGGAAAGCAGGAACATCTGCCACATTGCTCCCAATGCATTGCAAATCACTGTTTTATGAATTTATTGTTATTAAGTAAAAACCTACATTGTGGGAAGACACGGATATGTTTTCTGTGTTTCTGACAGAACATAGAACAACAGTTAGTACTGCCAATTCCTGCAAGTCCAATAAAGTGTATGATTGCCAAATTTTGAGGAATGCATATAACTAAGAAAGCCCAATTAACTGACTCATCCAACGGAAACTACAGAGCATTAAAGGGAAGAAAAATATCTTAGGGAAAAGGGAAAGAAAAGATGGATGGTCTTCAAAGTTAAACAAACAATTCGATGATAACCAGCAGAGTAAGCAGCCTCCTGGCCAGTCAGAAATTGATGACTTTTCAGAGAGTATTGCCAATGCATCCAAAAGCAGTTATTTAGGATCCATTCTCCCTTAGTCTTAACTTTCCCTGATGAGACCAGCTAAAGGCCAACAGTGACTCAGAAGATCTTACTCCAATAAATACTTGCTAGAACACTGCAGAAGCGGAATGCCTTCCTGAACAGAAATGATTGGCTGAAGAAATGTCTTAAAATCCAAAGTAGGGAGTAAGAAGCAATGACAAGCAGATGAAAAAAATATTTACAAAATTTAAACAGCTTTTTTGTCAGCCATGTTTGGTTCTATCCTGGGTCTCTGGGTTGTCCTGACTCTGGTCCCTGGACATCCAGGCACTGTCAGGCATGGGCTCCTTGTCCTGGCATGGGCATCTAGTTGGACCACTCATTAGTTGCTCACTTGCACAAATTCTGTGTCATCATTACCCCAGCACATTTTGCAAGAAGGACAAATTGTAGTCCCTAAGTTTTGCAGCTGGATTGATCTCTGAGTTCTACTGCTAGATTTCTTGCCCAGTTATAGGAGATGACCAGCTCAGGTTCCATATCCCGAATTATTAGGAGAATTTGATAGGGTCAGTCTCCTAGTTTCCAGGGAATTTCCATTGCAGTAGGTTTCTACAAAATACCCTCCAAATCCCTCCAATTCCAGTCGTCTCTCCTAGGATTCTCTCCTTCATTCCCTTCTGTTCTCTGACTGATCCCTCCTATTCTCATCCCCCACCTACCCCTAGCCCTCCTAGAAAATCTATTGTGTTTCCCCTCCCAGGAATATCAATGTATTTCCCCTCTCAAGTATATCAGTGTGCTCTCTTGAGTCCTCTTTGTCACATAACCTCTCTTGTCTATGGATCATAAAATAACAGTTAATGTCTACTTCTAAGTGAGTACATATCATGTTTGGCTTTCTGGGTCTAGGATACCTCACTCACTTTGATCTTTTCTAGTTCCATCCATTTCCCTGCAAATTTATGATTTAATTGTATTTAATAGCTGGGTAATACTCCATTGTCACTCCACCTCCACTGCACCATATGCCGGAGCCTAACTTACATGGAGGACCCCCAGCTGGACCAGAGGCCATGCCAGAAGCCAGAACATCAACCTCCAATTCATGCAGACTCTCTACTCAACCACCACTCAGGCCTGAAGACCTGAAGACCAAAGAGGAAACAGAAACCAAGAAACCAAGGAAAAAACATCCATCTTACAAAGACCAATTCAGAAATCACCACCTAAGCCTTTAACTACTACAATCCCAGATACCGAGATACAAGTATAAAGAACAAAATCAACAACAGACAGGGCAGTATGATATCATCAGATCCCAACTATCCTACTACAGTGAGCCTTGAATCATCACAGGTGAAGGACAAGAAATGAACCTTAAAACCCACTTTATGATTATGATAGAGAGGCCTTTAAAGAGGAAATAAATAAGTAACTAAAGAGATTCAGAAAAATATAAACAAACAAACAAAGTCAATGAATGAACCCCATAAAAATGCCAAGAAAAAGTAAACAAACTGAGGGAATCCTGAAGCTAGAAAACTTAGTGAAGAGAACAGGAACTACAGAAACAAGCATCACCAACAGAGTACAAGAAATGGAAGACAAAAATCTCAAGAATTGAAGATATGCTAGAATGAATATGACTACACAAGTCAAAGAAAATGTTAAGTCTATAAAATTTCTGACTCAAAACATCCAAGAGACCTAGAACAGTATGAAAAAAACAAACCTAAGAGTAATAGTAATAGAAGGAGAAGAAATCCAGCTCAAAGACATAGAAAATATTTTTAATAAAATCAGAAATGAATTGTTTTTCTACTCAGAGAAAGGATATCCCTATAAAGGTAGAAGAAGCTTACAGAACACCAACTAGTTTAGAACAGAAAAGGCAGCCCCTTCACCACATAATAATCAAAACACTAAACTACAGAGCAAAGAAAGAATAGTAAAAGCTGTAAGAACAGAAAGCCAACTAACATATAAAGACAATATAAAGACAGACTTATTAGAATTAGATGTTATTTCTATTGCATCTTGGATATATTATTAGTTACACTCCAAGGAATTCTACTGAAAAAATAAAACATACTGGAAGCATAAGATACATTTTTTAACTGCAAATGGTAGAAAATACATTTTAAATTAAAGGGATTTATGATCAAATATTTTATTAAAATATAGATATTGTGAACACTTGATAACAAGCCTCCAATATAAAAATAATAAGATGAAAACAGGATCCTGATGAAAATATGGAGGGCAAAGTGTTCTCATTAAGTAGAGAGA
Source organism: Rhynchomys soricoides (assembly GCA_019843965.1). Lineage (NCBI taxonomy): Eukaryota > Metazoa > Chordata > Mammalia > Rodentia > Muridae > Rhynchomys > Rhynchomys soricoides. Next base: position 637,995 of record JADRCH010000314.1, on the reverse strand, counting down.
CATCAAAGACATCAAGAGGTCTCATTGTACCAGGCAAATCAAAGAACAAGCTCTTTAGAAATAGTAACAGATTACAATATACTATAGTCTCCCAATGGCCAAGGAAGAAAAAGAAAATATAGAAATAAAGAAAATATAAAAAAGCACACACACAAATTCTCAATTCTCTCTTTCTTTACTTTAGTTTTCTTTTACATATCTTTCTCTCTATGTCTCTCTCTGTTTCTGTCCCTGTGTATCTGATTTATATATATATAAATATATATATATATATATATTTTATATATACACACACACACACACATACACACACACATATATATATCACTTGAAGGGCCCAGACTAACATTACAAACTCCATTTTGTATTCAGACGCCATCTTATGTCGAGCTTGTCCTTAGATTGAACTTAGATTCTGCAGATTGTTCCAGGAACCCAGACACCCCTAGCAGCAGCCACTCTACTCTTAGTAACAACCAGTCAGCTCTTAAGAGGAAAATACCTAATGTATGAAATGTTTTGAAATTGATTACTCAAGTTAACCACAATTGCTCATAACAGTTTGGCATCATTACTAGCCAATAAAAATATGCCTAGCTGCAATTTTCAAATGTTAACCAATCATGTAACTACCAACCTCGAAAGTCCCTTTCCCTGCTGAAACTGTGATAAATAAGCAAGGATTCACAGGCGTGGGGCTGTCCACACACATCCACTGCTTTAGAGAGTTTGGAGAGGTCTGAGTTCAAGCTTAAATAAAGATTGTTTGCTTTTACATATGAGTTGGACTCCTGGAGGTCTCTGGTGTGTCTACTTGGACACTAAAATTGAGGTATAACACACTGAGATACATACATTTTGATTTTGAAAATTCAATACAAACTCTCTAAATGATGAAAAATTTTCCAAATATATATATTTCAAAATTTATTTTGAAGATAGTACATAGAAGAAAATAACCTCAAAGTTGTTGGTAATTCAATAACATATTAAAAATCTAAAATCCAAAGCTGTAGCTTCAAACCTATGAAGTTAGTTTTTCTTGTTTTACACTTTGAATCTGTAGCGCTAAACTACTGTACACTGTGCTGGAATTAGAGAATATCTTGATGATAAAATTATAGAAATTACAATAGAAGGAATGTGTAGGCTAGAAAAAAAAAACTCAAGTAGAGATGCTTAGGTATTTTACATAATGCTTTTGAAACACATAGTGAGAACTACAAATAATTTAAATGATGGAAACTGCTGGCCTCACAGTGTTCTTGTTTTCTTTCTGCTGCTGTTACAAAGTTCACTACTAAAAGGAATATAGGAGAGGAAAGAGTTTATTTGACTCATACATGCAGATAACAATACATCATTGTTGAAAATCAGGGCAGGAATTCAAGAAGGATGTTGAAGTAGAAATTGTGGAGCAAGGGGGCCTTCATGCTGGCTTACTTAGCTTCTTATACTGCATAGAACAATTTGATAATGGAATTGTGCTGCCAGCAATGCCTGAACCCTCCTACACCAACTAATACTCAAGACAATTCTTCACACACACGCCTAGAAAACAACATGATAAAGAGATTATTTAATTATTGTCTTCTCAAGTATTCAAGGCTGTGAAACAAAGCCAATTAAGATACCAGGTACACAAAAATACTAAATTGGCCCAATAGCATTAACTAGCCTGTTCTAAATACTAATTTTATTAAAATGGAAGAACAACCAGAAAAGTATAAAACATCTTATAAAAAAATTGATTGTGTGAAGTTATAAATCTGACAAAACTTTATAATTGAAATTTTAACTATTTTCATTTTATGCGTATTAGTATTTTGCCTGCAGGCATGTAAATAGACCATTGAATGCAATGCCCACAGAGACCAGAAGACCAGAAAGACAGCTGTGAACCAACACGTTGGTAGTGGGAGCAACAAGCCTGTCCTCTACAAGAACAGTGAATAGTAAGTAACTTCTCCAGGCTCTAGCAACTTGAGGTGTGTGTGTGTGTGTGTGTGTGTGTGTGTGTGTCTGTGTGTCTGTGTGTATGTGTGTGTGTGTGTGTGTTAATAGGGGGTGAAACCTAGGGGCAGGGGACTTCCCTTCTCAAAAGATAAGGGGAAGGAGGTATTGGGGGAGGATTTGTGTGAGGGAGTACTAGGAAGAGAGGAAGGGCTGACATTGGGCCCTATAATGAATAAATAAATACATTAAAAAATAAAAAAGAAACGTTAAAAATGCACACACATACACATTGAAACATTTCTTTCTTTTTAATTTGGTGACAAGACTTTTGATTTATAACAAGATAATGAATTCCAGTGAAAAACCTCAGGGTTTGCTTTTGTCAGACTTAATTGACAGATTTTAAAAATATTTTTGTCTAATAGGCTATTTTAAGTACTTTTTGACAGTGCAAAAATTGCAAGTGTTCCTCAAAATCATATTTTGATGTAAGATATAATAGTGATAACTTGAAATTGAGAAGAATATTGGTCAGTGGATCATGGACCAAAAATGTAAACATGTTCACTTTATGCAAATTATCAAATATTTTTTGCAATACCCATATACAAAACAAATCTCATAATGCTAAGATAGAAATGTTAATGGGAAATTATAAATATAGAATTTAGATATCATATGTTATAAACATTAAAATTAGATTTCATGTGTTAGCTATAATGATGGAAGTTAATTGTTGAAAAGATGCTAAATATCAAAATGCACAAAAATATGCATCGTCCTGTTGGAAAACAAGACAGTGAAAATTGTCTGGACCCACAGAAGACTCTGTGCAGACAATGAGGAAGAAATTGATACATTCATTACTGTATTTAAAAATAATTAAGTTTCTCATAAAGGATGAGTAATAAGAAAATTTATTATTTTATCTTTTTTAATAATAGTTCATGTTATTGTCTGCACATATTTTGCCATTAATTTTTGGTACACACAAACCAAAAAGTAAAAAATGAAAACAGAAAAGAAAGAAAACTTTATAGATTATAAAAATAAATTAACTTTTCAAAAAATATAGGACTGTTCAATGATATAAGCAAATTATATAAAACCTAAATATGCTTCATATGAACCAATCTTATCAAAAGTTGGCAGTATAAAATTTATTTCTGAAATACTGGCAAATGAGCTACAGCACAGATTTTCTTTGAAATGGAGGGTGACCTACTCACTTTGGTAGAAGCAGGATTTTTCAAACAAATTGAAATTATGAAATCTGTGACTCAAGGATTTGCTTATCAGTACCATCATGGGGAAATACTCATATTTATTAATGAGAACACATATATAGGACATCACTCCAGGAAAATAAAGGACATCGCAAGGAGTTTGCAAACATTCACATATCTATTAAAATGAGGATAAATGGAGAAACTGTCTAAAGTCTCAAATGGCAAAGCTACAGTGAAAAGTACGTATGTACACAGATGCTGCATATGTTAGCAATAGTAATCAGAGGTACCTCATAGACTGACCATAAATAAGTAAAAAAAAACACTATCATGTTTTCCACATTTATGTGGTATTTAACACTTAGATGAATAAATAGTGCTTGCAAGTACACTTATGTGTTTGTGTGTGTGCATATACATATGTGGAGGTAATAAAATAAATATTTCTTATAAATATATGTGTGTGAGTATGCAGGTGTGCATATGTGTGCACAATAAACTAGCAAAAAGAGAAATGGTTCCATACATTTTCCAAGAAAAATCAAAATATTCTATGCTGTGTAGCTCCAGGAAACTAATGTTCACATTGTTGTGTACATCCTTCATATTACTGGGTTAAGTTCCCACTGAGGGGTAAGGGCTTCCCTTAAGTTTATGCTGTATGCCAGGACATGTTCAAACATATACAAGTTATTTTTCTCCAGTAAACTTCCTTACAAGTTCCATTAGCATTTTATACTATAAATGTGTGATCTGTATTTATTAACCTTTTTCCTAATAAATTTGCTAATATGCTATTTTATTTTCTAATGCTACAGAGTTGTTTGATTAAACTATAACTATTTATTACGATGAGAAACCTACCATGTTAGCCATCACTAAAACGTCACTGGGTGTGACTTAGAAGACACTTATTTGACATGACGGTAATATGGAGAAAAGGCTTTTATAGACGGGATTACTACAGATGTACTTGGGACAGACTATGGGGAAAGTTTACACATTCTTTATGACATCACTAAGTGTACAAAATGGAAGTTTCAATCTCCCAGACAGACAAGATCTCAGTATCTCACAGATTAAGTCTGACTATCCTTTATTGATCACCATTTGAATTTATGATACCAGATAGGAATGCATTTTCACACTATGATAACAATCAACTCTTGCAAACTCCTAGGTTTTCTTTTTTTTCCTTGTTTTAAACCCTACTTCATCTAACCTCACACTATTAATATTTTCTTCTCTGTTGTTCTGGCAGCACACTTTTTATTTCTTCCTAAAAATATTAATTGTAAAATGTAACATGCATTAGTGGTAACATCTCCGTACATGGACAAATAAGGCATCAGTTATGTCTGTCTACTCTGCCATGCATGGATCCCTGTTTTCACTCAGGACTCGTTCCAGTTCTGAGAGTCTGACTTGCTTTTATTTCCTGCTTTTCTTCTTCCTTTCCCATAGCTATCTCTTGTGATCACTATTCCAATCCATATTTATGTATAACATTGATTATTGACTTCCCTAAATACAACATGTTTCCTTTGTCTTTCTCTGTTTTGCTTCCTTCATTCACTATAAGGTTCTCCTATTGCATAAGCATTGCTCCAACTGACTGGATTCTGGTCTTTTCGGTAGGGCTGAGTTGTAGTTCTTCTTGATTATCAGTCTGTTGTAGTTTTGGACAATTTTGAAACTTAGTGCTTATATTTTCTCCTCTTCTTAGATTTTACATATATTCCATTTTTAAGAAAGACAGTTATAGATGAGATAAATATAGATATCTGAAAGCAATCACTTCTCTAATATGAGGAACACCTTCCCCAACAAAGATATATAAATTTTCAGCAACTTTCATCATGCTTCATAAGTATCAGGGATTAATAGGACAATGCTGTCATAAGATATCAACAATAAAATCAAATAGCAGTAGGTACATCTGAAGAGTGAAATTCAAGAAAAACAAAAGATCACTTAATAATCTGGGGCAGCAGATATCCTAATAAACAGAGCAGACTACTCCTCAGTGGCCTAGCATTCCCCTATCCTGGGTAATCAAGGCTCCACTGGACCAAGGGACTCCCTTTTCAGTGATGCCAGATAAGGCATAAAACAGAAAAGGACACAGATGTACTGCTTCCCAGATAAGATGTTCTAACATTCTTTGTAAAAGCCTAAAACAGATGAACAGATGTTTCACTGCAAGTAGGAGGAGCCCTGCCTCCATGCTGCCTGTCTAGTGAGTCTCTATACTGACTATATTTGGTATTGTATGGCACTCTATGTGGTAGCTAAGAGGATGGAGATATGAGACCATTTGGTGACCTGAAAAGAAACAAAGCACAGCAGTAAACAGGTCAGCACACCTTTGTTATATGCTGGGCTTTGTCAGGATGCATGTGTTAAGTACACAGGATTTTGAGTACATATCAGGTGAGTAAAGCTTCAGTGTCAGAAAGCAATAAGCTGTATCAGGCAAAATTTGATATGGGTCTCATTCAACTTTGAAATTTCCTTTCATTACTCAAAAGGAGAAAAAAAAATCTCTACCTGTATTTGGAGATAATTTTGTGTTATGATAGGAATGTTGAATATATATATATATATATATATATATATATATATATATATATATAATATTTATTATTTTAGCTTCTAGGGATACATCAAACTTTAAAAATTGTACATGTTATTGAATGTCATTTGGTGTTTTCATCCTTGTGTGTGTTATGTGATACTAATTCAGGTTAATTATGTCTATCTCATTGAATATTTATCATTTAAGGTGGAAATATTCAAAATTCTTTTCTGCTGGTGTTTTGAAACACAAAACAAAACAAGAAGCAGGTTAATATTGTTGTATCTAGTAACCCTTCCATGCCATGTTCCATCAAACCTTTGATGTGGTATCTATTGCTTAATTTCCCCTGTCCCAACCAAAAGTATTCTTACTCAGTCAGAAATCACATTCTGTGATTTGACCAACGAACTCACTCTGGCTTTGCTCCTTATTACTGTAGGGTCCTTGGATGATTTCAGAATATCATTGTTGTCTTTGTTTTTTTCCTTTCAAGCTTTGTGCACACTCTATTGACTGCTGCACCCAGATGTGGAGAGTCATGAGTAATTTACAAATTTCTCTTCCAGTTAACAGAAACCATGGGATCTCTTAGAGCTTTTGTAATGATTCATATACCAATATAATACCTACAGATGCTAATTTTCCAAATATCATATCTTATTCACAATGTTGTGTTATTAGTGGAAATAACATGTTTTGGATTCTAGTTCTCTATCTTAAATTTCTAGGTCTGTCTTGATGTCATAAAGTGACATGATTCAAGTGTATTTCACAGAGCACCCACTCTTGACATTTATTTAAATATTGAAGGAAATGAGTAATATCCAGTCTTTCTTTGCCAATCTTTTCCAGTGCAACTTGACTGGTGACAAAAAAAAAAAAAAAGTGTGAAATTGCTCATAAACACAGATAAGACTAGCAGCAAGTAACAGGTAAATCCTGTGGAGAGGAAAATGAAGACTCAGATCCCACTGTCCCTCTAGAATAGAGGAATATGACTACAGACATGGAGATCAGACAGTCCAGCATCAGGACAGACAGATGTTGGGCAGTACAACAATAGGATATGTGGAGAAATAGCTGTTCTTAAAGAGAAAATCCATTTTACTACATGAATCTATACCTTTTATATAATCCTTTTATTTCACTATAAATCATTTTTGGGACAATAAGTCAAATTAAAGGTAGAATGCATTTAAGATGAAATTAAGTCCTACATTTTCATTTTCAGTGGGACTTCTTTGATCAAAGAATTATTTGCTCAAAGATTACTGACTTGTAGCACTTGCAAGTTAAAAATCAGCATGTAAACAAAAAACAAAAAAATCAGCATGTAAACAAAGCATCTTATTTACTCAAATTTGGTGGTGAGCTTAGTTAAGAAGACACTTAGTTAAGAAGAATTTTTTGGAGAAAGTTTCTTTTTATCCCACATTTTGAAGCATGACTTCATCACATACATCATATTTCAAATTACTTTACTCCATTTCAATTCTTTTAAGTAAAATCTAGTTTACTTGAGCCTTATGAAATTTATTAAATCTTTATTAAATCTCCACCCCAACAAAGATATGTATGCACATCTTTATAAATATTTTATTTTTCAAAAACTAGATGTTAGACAGTTGATAATAGACTGGTTTAAGGAAGAAGTGTTTGATGAGATATAAGAAATGACATTGCAATAAGAACCCATCATTTGTGGGGATGTGAAATCTGTATTTAATATGACACCATTTTGCTAAATTCACAGAGGATGACATTGTACTAAATACACAGAGGATGAATATGGAGAGAAATACATGCACAGTTCAGGCACAGGATATGGAATACCACGATCATAAAGACTGCCTAGTTCAACATCACCTATTGCCTCTCAGAGGTTGTACAACTTGGTTTTTTTTGAGAAAAATTTTCTACTGGATTAAAGCTCAAAGATTAGGTTATGGTAGTTATCTAATAAGCACCATGAATCTACCTGTGCATTCTAGAGATTAAATTCAAGTCAGCAATATTGTACTGAACTATTTTCTCCTGAATTACTCTACAACAGCACAAACAACAACAGCAACAACAAGCTATTAACTTATCCTTTTTATTTTAAAAATCCTTCATACATTCTTTCAACAGTTGGATATTTTCTCTTCTGCATCCCTAACCAGAGAATCTTTTAACTGTGTTCTTTCTAAGTAACATATAGGCTTATAATTAAATCTTGATTTTCAATGATTTTGCAGAGTTTCTGATTACTGCTTCACAACACTGCTTAATGTTTTTATCCATACATTCTGCAATTGCCTTAACTCACCATAAAGGCAAACAGTGATTACACTCATTGCATGGACAATTCTCCTCCCCACTTCCACGATGCTGTTAACAGTAAAATTTCTCTGACTCTTCTCTTTCTTCTTGTTTGCCTGCATGTATGTTACAATACACTAAGAACATGGTGTCTTGCATCTTAAATAGAGTCCACCTATCCATTTTCAATTTTACCTCAAAGGCTAGGGTTATGTATGCCTTTCTTGACCTTCTGTGCAAATGATCTAGTATTGTGTTTAAAGCTATATCTCTCTTAGATACATCTCTATAAGATGTAACTGTAATGACAGTCAAATTTATATGTTAGCTTATTGTTTTCTAGTTTGTGATAATGGCAGAAAGGTGAGTGCTTGCATGTTTTTGTGTCTAGGCAGCACTGCACAATGTGGATGTGCTACAATTTGCTTGTCATATCACCTCTCTATAAATACTTCAGTTGTTTACAAAGCTTGGTGTCCTAAAAATAAAGCTGTTAGAATTTTCATTGAATTTTTTGTGTGAACAGAGTTACTACTCACTTGAGGAATTGCTTAAGAATGGGATGTTGAGACATGCAATAATCAGTTTTTTCTCTTATTATGCTCTGTACTAGAATATCTTAGTTGCTCCAAAATAATTATAATGCCTTATAACATGTTTGAAATCATCAAAGAACAAATTAGGTAGTAAAACATGTGGTGAAAACTCCTAACAGTATTTACATAGTTGATACTAATCTATCTGGAAATTTTTATTCACAAATAAAAATAACAGTCCCTTCTGGCCTCATTTTTTTTCACTTTTGAGTTAAATAAATGCAAAAAAAGCTTCATTTACATTAAGAATGATAGTTTGGGGTTTGTAAATGACCCAGTTGCTTTGCATCTTTGGTCTCATTGTGTATTTTATTTTTAATTAGAACATAGGTTTTCTGAGTTATTTAGTATAGAGTCTCATGGGGACTTGGTGACATCTAATGACTTAATGACTAAAGATTTTTGAATATATAGTATTGTGTTCACTTGCACTCTATATACTTTCAACAATAAAATGCTTCAACAAACATTCACATTTAAAATATTACACGTGTTCTTTGATAGTTTCAAACAGGTATGTGGAACACTTAAAAAATTGAATATGACTTTTATGAGATTTATCTTTATGTATTTTTAATTTTACATATTAATATTGTTTTTACATCATTTTCACCAACTCTGACTTCTACCTACTCCTCCAGTTTCCCTCAAAACATTTCTAATTTCATGGTTACTTTCTGATTTTTTTATTGTTTTACGCACACATACACACACACACACACACACACACACCACACTGATTATAAATTTGGAATTACTGCTGAATCAAAATTACATTTTTACATGGAAAATAAATTGGGGCAATTCAACTTTGACTTATTAAGACTGTGATCAGATCATGATACATTGGGAATGTTTAATCAAAGCAACTCTGAAACACTGGAAGTACATGGCCAAATCAACTTTCTTGTCTTTATTTGTCATTCTTAACTTGTTAGTAAATAAGAGTGAAAAAATATTTCTAATGGAAATATTAAGTCTTTAACATTCATATTTTCTTTAAGTCCATTATAAATTTTATTTGGAATTCTCTTAGGTAAGATTAATGGTAAGGTAAAGCTTAAGGAGTATAGGCAATGTTTGAATTAGAAGAGAAATGCCTTTGTGTGTGAAAGGGTTTTCAATGTAGCATCTGTTTGCACTTGCAGAGCCTTGTTTAAATTGTCAAAACAAAAAAATTGGAGATGGGGTTGATGCTTTCAACTGTACCACAAGGAGGTCCTTATTTTCCTTAGTAGATAAAGAGCAGCTGTTCTAGAACACCCTGGAATAATGTCAATGCCTTCATAATATAGGAACAATCAGACTTAGCACAATGGTCCTCAATGGAGATGACTATTAGGTGGTATCAACATTACTTGGGAGTATGTTAAAAACCACACTGTTTCTAGCCCAGTCAATGTTTACTGAATAAAGAATTCTGGAACTGAGCCCAGAAATTGGTGGTGGTGGGTTCATTACTTTGTTTTAAACAAACTCTTCAGAGGATTATGTTGAATGTTCAAGTTGGAGAGGCTAAATGCATGGCAAAATGTGTGAGCCAATTCACAAAGGTCATTACTTGCACTTACTCCTAATGGTTCATTCTCTGAAGGATGACTCTGAATCGTGTATAATCAAAGACAAGTAAAGCAGGTCAGGTCTGGAGCTTGCACTTGAAATAACTGCTGAACATTTTAGTGGGATTCCTTAAAAACAGCAACTGGAATGTAAATAAATAAAATAATTAAAAACAACAACAACAACAAAAACCCAAAAATCAAGAAACAATATCCCAGAGAAAAGTAGCTATGTATGTCCACAGGATAAATGAGAGGATACTATATTCAAATACTTTTTTCTGTGTCAATTAACATATGGAAATGTCAGATACTTTGAAAAATCCCTAATCTTACAGCCCAGAGGGAACACTTGGTCATTACTGTCATGTAATTTATTTCTGACAAGTTCTAATATTGTTTTTTTTTTTCTCCATTCAGGCAGCAATAGCAAAGTACACTAAATAAGATCACCTATAAACCACAGAAGTTATTCTCAGACAGATCTGAAGGCTTTCAGGGTCAAGATAATTACGTTCACTTATTACTGTTCTATTGTTATGGAGAATCATTATGACCAAAGCAATTCTTATAAAAGAAAGCATTTAATTGTAGGCTAGCTAACAGTTTCAGAGGGTTAGTCCATTATCATTTTGATAGTGAGCCTGGTGGTGTGCAGACTTGCATTGTGCTAGTGGAAGAGTTGAGAGCTTTAAATTCTGATCCACAGGCAGCAGGCAGAGAGAGGACAGAGAAGTGAAGAGGCAGGAGAGAGATACATACATAGATAAGAGAGAGAGAGAGACAGAGAGAGAGACAGAGAGACAGAGACAGAGAGAGACAGAGACAGATACAGGGATACAAAAATACAGACATACAAAAATACAGGGATACAGAAATAAATAGATAATAGTTACTGATGGACAGATAAATAGAAGATAGATAGATTAGAGAGACTGAGCCTGGTTTGAACTTTTGGGACTTCAAAGCCTACTTCTAGTGACACACCTTCTCCAAAAAGGTCAAAACACTAAATTCCGTCAAACAGTCCAACAACAGGGAAGGAAACATTCAAATATATGTGCATAATGGGGACAATCTCATTCAAACCACCACACATGTAAACATGACTGTGGTTCCAAGAAGGTGGCTTCTGTCACATGAGCTGTCTTCTTGCTGTGACCTCAGGTGGCAAAGTGATTTAGAAAGCTTCAATGTAGACAGTGAGTTTATTTACAGAGCAGAGTTCTTGTGACATGGTGACAAAGACCACATCTCATCATCATTACTTCAGAAGCTAGAATTTCAGTATATGCATGTTAAAAGGGCACACACCTTCAGACCTCATTCTTACTGGCAATCACAACAGGCAAAATAACAAACAGCATAGTTGAAAATGGTGTGATCTTCCACTGTAAGATGTTGAGAACTTACAATTTACCATGATTGCAACTGAGAAATTTTACTACACGAATCAAATGAACCAAATGTATTTCTCCTTACTGAGTTAGCAATTCTACTTATCAAAAGTTATCCCAGGAAAAATTATTGTCAAAATTACATATAGGATTCATATATATCATTAATTATAATAGCATAATTTACAACTACAGAAATATCTATCTATAAAAGCTGGACTGCAAAGCAAATGACATACCCATATATTAGCATAATAAGCACCACTAGTGGTAATGGATGTATCATTTTTACTCAGTTTTTAAAGTTGGAATCATACCTCATGTCATGATATCAAATTACAATGCTGGAGATATATATGTTGATATTGTAGTTTCCAAAATGTACATATGGGTTTGTATGGAAACAAACAAAAACAAACAAACAAAAAAAAACAAAAAAGAAAAAACAAAAACAAAAAGCAAAAAACAACAACAACAAAAAAAGAGATGATGAATAGATGGTCAAATTGTAACCACAGTTGCCTCTTTAAAAGGAAATTGATTTTTACATTTTACTTCTTTAATGTAGTTCAACTTATATTTGTCACAAAGTTATTTTATAAAAATCATGAATAATATAATCTGTATAATATATTTTAAGATACCATTTAACCTATGTCATTAGTTTTTTACTTTTTTAATTATTTTGTATTTTAAGTGTTTGAGTAGCCTTATTTTATTTTTTTAAATTTGATTGATACTTTATTTACATTTCCAGTCTTTCCTCCTTTCCATATCTCCCCTTTGGAACCTCCCTATCTCCTCCTCTCCCCCTGCCTCTATGGGAGTATTCCCCCACCCACCCATCCACCCACTCTCATCTTCCCTCCTTGTCATTCTCCTATACTGGGGCATCTAATATCCTCAGGGCCAAGGGCCTCTCCTCCCCCTGATGGCTAACAAAACCCTCCTCTCCCACATATGTGGCCAGCACCATGGGTCCCTCCATGTGTATTCTTTGATTGGTGATCCAGTCTCCTGGAGCATCAGAAGGTCCGGCCAGTCAGCACAGTTGCTTCCTCCATGGGGCTACCAACTCCATCAGCTCCTTCAGTCCCTTCTCCAACTCCTCCATCTGGGACCTCACACTCAGCCCTATGGTTGCTGTGAAGTGACTCTTGGGTATTCCGAACTTTTGGGCTAATAACCACTTATCAATAAGTACATACCACGTTCATTCTTTTGTGACTGAGTTGCATCACTCAGGATGATATTTTCAAGTTCCATCCATTTGCCTAAGAATTTCATGAAGTCATTGATTCTGATAGCTGAGTAGTGGTCCATTGTGTAAATGTACCACATTTTCTGTATCCATTCCTCTGTTGAAGGACATCTGGGTTGTTTACAGCTTCTGGCTATTATAAATATGGCTGTTATGAACATAGTGGAGCATGTGTCTTTATTACATGTTAGAGTATCTTCTGGGTATATGGCCAGGAGTGGAATAGCTGGGTCCTCAGGTAGTATTATGTTCATTTTTCTGAGAGTCTGCCAAACTGATTTCCAGAGAGTTTGTATCAGCTAGCATTTCCACCAGCAATGGAGGAGTGTTCATCTTTCTCCACATCCTTGCCAACATCTGCTGTCACCTGAGTTTTTGATCTTAGCCATTCTGACTGGTGTGAGGTGAAATCTCAGGGTTGTTTTGATTTGCATTTCCCTGATGACTAAGGATGTTGAACATTTCTTGAGGTGCTTCTCAGACTTTAGAGTTTCCTCAGTTGAGAATTCTCTGATTGGCTCTGTTCCCCATTTTTTGATAGGGTTATTAGGATCTCTGGAGTCTAACTTCTTGAGTTCGTTGTATATATTGGATATCAGCCCTCTATCAGACGTGGGATTGGTAAATATCTTTTGCCAATCTGTTGGTTGCAGTTTTGTCCTATTTACAGTGTCCTTTCCCTTCAGAAGCTTTGCAATTTCATGAGATCCCATTTGTCGATTCTTGATCTTTGAGTGTAAGCCATTGGTGTTCTGTTCAGGAACTTTCCCCTGTGCCCATGTGCTCGAGACTTTTCCCCACTTTCTCTTCTCTTAGATTCATTGTATCTGGTTTTATGTGGAGGTCCTATATCCACTTATACTTGAGCTTTGTACTGGGAGATAGGAATGGATCAATTTGCATTCTTCGAATAGCCTTATTTTAAAAGACACTTTTCAGTTCTCTTCAAGCTAAATCCTTAAGAGAAACACTTAGAAATAAGTAAAAATAAGGAGAAAAGTATCAATAAAAAATAACCTCTAGTTTTTGATAAAATTAACATATATACTCATAGACTAGAAAATGAAATTCATAATTATAATGTAAATCATATACTCTGGAAGAAGAACCATGATCAGAAATAATTTGAAGAAACTTTGTAAAACTAAGTAAGAAAATTGGTTTGAAAACTAAGAAATATTTAAGAAAAATATATAAGTTGTCTTCAATGATATATACTAGCCCTTGGGATTTGTTTCAGACAAATTTCTATCTGATACACTATGAAGTTTTGTTTCACCCCCTATCAGTCTGTATTTATAGCATAATTTAGGGAACATTAGTACATTTTAGGCAATTTAGATTTGATCTACATTTAAAAGTTCAGTATAAGTTTTGATTCTTGGTTTGCGTAATCAAAATACTTTTGGGTAATAGAAATATGATTTATCAAGAATCTGATTTGTGCAATGGCTGTACCTAACGATAACCAAACTCGTGGACACCTGCCTGAACATGAAGTGTCCCTCATGTGTTCATTCATGGTTTTAGTCCACATTTAAGTTTAGCTTCCACTGTGAGCCAGGCATTGTTTTATACAATAGAAAGATAATAGTATGTGGGGTTAGTAAGGCCTGTCGTCTACAGATTCTTCTCCACTAATAGAGGCAATAGATATAACAAAGTTTTAATACTATTTGAAATATTTGACATTTTATAGAGAAGAGACTGAAGGAAAGGCGGTCCAATGACTGGCTCACCCATGGGATCCATCTCATGGTGGGTCACAAAGGCCGGACACAATTACTGATGCTATAATATGCTTAACAGATGGGAACCTGGGATGGCTGTCCTCTGAGAGGCCTTACCAGCAGCTGATTGAGACAGAGGGATCTACTTACATACAAATGAAGTTAGAAACACTTAAGGTTGAATTAGGTGAAGAATTGAAGATGCTGAAAGGGAGAGCAACCCCATAGGAATACCAGCAGAGTCAACCAACCCAGACCCCAGGGAGCTCCCAGAGACTGAGCCATGGACCATGGTCATGCACAGCTGATCTGAGGTCCCTGGCACATATATAGCAGATGTCTGCCTGATCTGGCTGCAGTGGGAGAAGATGTTCTAAGAAAGGGGGAGGTCTGGTGGGGGAGAACACCCTTTCAGAGGCGAGGGGGAGGAGAAAAAGGTTGAAGAACTGTGGGAAGGGCAATGGGGCAACAACTGAAATGCAAATAAATAAAATAACTTTAAAATATTAAAAATAATGTATTGGATAATAAATGTGGTACTGCTAAAAATTGTAAGATACCATATTGAAGTCTATCCATGGGTGGGTATACTTTTAAAGTAATTTGGGTGATACATTCTTTCTTTGTATTTCCACTCTACCTGGGAACATGGGCAGGTCTTAAGTCAAAAAACAACCTAAGAATAATTTATGCCATTATTCATTGTTTGCTGACTTGAATAAATTACTGAGTCATCCCCAGAGAATTGCATTTTGAAAGCAACACTTTTATCTGAGTGAAAATAACATACCTTGAATTTAGGAGCAGGAATGGCATTCCCACATCAGGTACATGGTCACATAACTGTTCATATACAAAATGTATATCTGCATGTATTAACATTGCCATGAAACCAGAAAAGAAAAGATACTTTTAAGGCAATTCTGATAGGAAATAGCTAGAAACAAACAATGTTTGAAAATTCAGATATACTATAGATAGATGGATGGTCTTCAAAACCCTCAGAGATCCACAGAATATTGCTTTTAAAGTTGTTTTATTACTAAAATATCTTGTGAACAATGAGACAGGACTGTTCTTGCCAGTATAACCAGTCTACTCCAAAGATAATGGGCATCAAAGAACCATCTCTCCATATGGCATTCACTTCAAGTGTGAAAGATGCCACTGGGCAAAACTGCATGGTAATAATACAATGGCAGGTGGGTAGATCAATGGAATAGAATTGAAGATGCAAAAATGAACCCACACACTTATGGTCACTTGATCTTTGACAAAGGAGCTAAAACCATACAGTGGAAAAAAAGACAGTATCTTCAACAAATGGTGCTGGTTCAACTGGCAGTCTACATGTAGAAGATTGCAAATTGACCCATTCCTATCTCCCTGTACAAAGCTCAATTCCAAGTGGATCAAGGACCTCCACATAAAACCAGATACACTGAATCTAATAGAAGAGAAAGTGGGGAAGAGTCTCGAACACATGGGCACAGGGGGAAAGTTCTTGAACAGAACACCAATGGCTTGTGCTCTAAGATCAAGAATCGACAGATGGGACCTCATAAAATTACAAAGCTTCTGTAAGGCAAAGGACACTGTAAATAGGACAAAACATCAACCTACAGATCGGGAAAAGAACTTTACCAATCCTACATTCGATAGAGGGCTAATATCCAATGTATACAAAGAATTCAAGAAGTTAGACTCCAGAGATCCAAATAACCCTATCAAAAAATGGGGAAGAGAGCTAAACAGAGAATTCTCAACTGAGGAAACTGAGAAGCACCTAAAGAAATGCTTAACATCCTTAGTCATCAGGGAAATGCAAATCAAAACAACCCTAAGATTTCACCTCACACCACTCATGGCCATATACCGAGAAGATGCTCCATCATGTAATAAGGACACATGTTCCACTATGTTCATAGCAGCCATATTTATAATAGCCAGAAGCTGGAAACAACCCAGATGTCCCTCCACAGAGGAATGGATACAGAAAATGTGGTACATTTACACAATGGAATACTACTCAGCTATTAAAAACAATGACTTCATGAAATTTGCAGACAAATGGATGAATCTTGAAAATATCATCCTGAGCGAGGTAATGCAGTCATAAAAGAATGAACATGGTATGTACTCACTGTTAAGTGGTTATTAGCCCAAAAGTTTGAAATACCCAACAGTCATTAGACTATCACTAGATAGTCACTAGACTATCCTATCTATCCTAACAGTAGGATAGATAATAGGTACTTTATCCAAATTTGCCAAATACATATGGACTAGACATTATAATGTAAATCTTACCTGATAGTTTTCATAACTGTTACTATTGTATACATATTATTATTATATAAGAAATAGCCTTTTACTGAATTGAAAGGGGAATAGGCAGGCTTAATGTTTTTTTGTGCCCTGTGGAAAGATTATCCTTGTATTATTAAAATGCTCCTTGCTCTGATCCCACATCTTTTGCAATCCACACATTGCATTGTAATGTTTATTACAAATATCTCCTGTTTCAAGTTTGTGTAATCAATGCTCATCTTTTATTCTTTGCCTTTTCAATAAAATCTGATCAGCCAATAGCTGGTCAGAAGAGGGAATATGGCAGGACTTCCACCAGCCAAGGGAATGTGAGAGTAATGAGCAGGAGGGTTTGACATGAGGAAGAGGTCCTGGAGACATCATGAGAGAAAACCCCTGAAGCTCAGAGAGCCAGACAAATATTAAAATGCAAATGTGTCAGGGATTTTGGCTGGATTGTAGCCAGATCAGTTTAGAGGATTAGAATATCAATGACTGGCTACATTTTGTGCTGTAAAGTTTGGCTGTAAAAAATGAAATATTTGACATTTTGAAATATTCTATTATGCTATAGATGAATGTAATTTTAAATCCTCTCTAACACTAAATGCCAAGTAGGTTAAGAGTTGATGGTTAGCATTGATCACTATGCTGCAGCTGAGCTTTATTTGGCAACCACTAGTTTGTGATCTTGCACAACTAACTGACTTCTCTTTCCACCTGACTAATAAAACAAATATACTCTGAGTTTGTTTAGCACATTCAATCAGATAAGCTGTGTGATACATTCAGGTCCCTATTAGACCATAGGAAATACCCATTTCTAACACTTTCATCTTTATTTAAAGGAACTTCTCATTGATACACGTTAAAACAATAGCATTAACTTTAGAGAAGCAATTTGTGGTATTACCTAAAGTATTGGCACTAACAACTTTGTACAGTTCTGTGGCCTTCGCATTTTGATTGATGTACCTAATACACAGTAGATCCTGGCTTTGTATTTTGACTGAAGCAGGTGCCTTACATGTAGATAGATCATCCAACACACTGCTTGCACTGTTTCTTGCTTACTCTGATATACTGAAAAACATCTGTATTTTTGGGCTACATAGTGAGCTCATAGGTTGCCTGACTCACAGATTCAAATAATACAAACATCTTCATAAACCAAATATTCTTGGATGTTGATATATTATTTCTTATGTGGACTGTCTGCTTAAAAGGAAATTGGATTAAAATGATCAAAATCTAAGCTCACTTGTAGGTATGAATCATTCCTCTCTCTTATTTATTACATAATACACTGAGCTAGAAAATATTATCACAACACAACCGCAGAACAAGAGCAAAGCTTCACGAAGATTTCACATGAAGCATTATGAGGAGCTTTGGAGAACACCATGGAAAATAATCATACATATTGCTGAGGCTTATACGAAAGCAGAGCAATGACAAGTTTTTTTCATAACTTTCTTTCCATTCTTCTAAGCTCCCATAAAACTTTATGAGGTTAATGAATCACTTAAAATATTTCCAGAGCAAAAACTCTTTAGTGACATCAGACGCGGGGCGTAGAAACTTATGTGTGATTGTCTAGGACAAAGAAACCAGTGATTCCCCATGTAAGGAAATGGAGGATGCATTTTTGTACAAGTAAATCTGAAACAGGTCAGTGGATCTTCTGCAACATGAGTTGTAGAAAGCTGTCAGTCAGAGTCTTGAATATGATGTCACATCATTCTGACTGCCATATAAACCACCTCAAACACTGTTCTTTATAAAATCTGTTAAATTCACTTCTCTTGCTTCAGATGACACATTGTTGATTGTATGGTACCATACTGTTTCGGAAGCTTGTGTATAGTCAAATCTGCCTTAATCTTTGTAGCGGAATATAAGATCTGCCGCCATCTTTCAATAAAAAAAAAAAAAAAAAAAGAACTGCACTTATTTGCTTGGAAATGATTTAAGTAGAAGACATGAGTCTTGTGGAAACCATGTCACCTTCCTGGTCATTAATAGATTTGTCCTACAGACTAGAGGTAACATGAAACTTTAGATATGGATTATTCTACAAATTTTAAATGGTTATGGTTTGGATATAAATTTATCTCCATAAGACTTGGATGATGAATGTTCAGTCCTCGGCTAGTGGCTATTTATAAGGCATCAGAAATTAAAGAATTGGAGAGTAGCTGGAGGAAGTAGATTTATAAAGGTTATGTGGCTTCTGCCCCCTGGTTCACTCTTCATTTCCTAGCTGGAATGTCTTGAAGCTGCTTGATTCTGACGTCATACCCTTCAAATGATATAATGATGTTCTTCCAAACCCAGAGGGTCAAATCACAGTAGACTATACTCTGAGATTGGTTTGCCAAAATAAATTCTTCCTTCTTCTTTTAGGTTGTCCCCTAGTTGTTTGGTTAGAGTGACCGTAAAACTAATAAACAAGTAGAGCTGGAGTCTGTCATTCATTTTAAAATATCATAATGTTAAAATATGTGACACAACATTACTTAGATATTCTCAAAAGTCAGCTTGCTATAGAACCAGTATCTTAAGCACAGACAGTGTTAGATGGAGCTGACCTGATAAGACGATGCAGAGAGCAATTCTATTTCAGAAGAGTCAGCATCTGACAAGCATCTGAAATCCCAGCTTGGCTCTGAGTGAGGACTAATCATGTTTCTTATGGCTTTCTAATAGCTCTGTGATTGAGCCTCCAGGGCTGCTGGCAGTTTCTTTGTGCCAAGTTGTTTGTGTGATGGTTAGAGTTCTGGACTCACAGAGCATAGGTTCATGGTCAGTCCTACACAAGACCTGCTGGCTGAGATCCTCTGCTTGTATTTCCTACAGGAAATGCTTGTCATTCTTCCTTCCTGTTTTTCTTTCTTTCTTTCCTTTATTTTATTCAGTTACAACATTCTATATCTCTTTGCTGTCATTCTTTTTCTTTTTTAGAATGTTAACTTTTCTATCTGGAAAAATTATATCAGTGAGTTCTGGTGATATTATCATATGACCTAATCAGATAGATGCCAGTGTCAAAATTCATGAAGAAACTCTAATCAAGAGCTGCTATTTCCTTTATTGCTAAAGACACATGATGAACTCCATCACAGAAAATAAATTTATTTGATTAAAATATATAAATAATCTAGGAAAGCTTGATTTGTAAATAAATGCATTAAAAGTTGTATGAATGAATCTCTGAAAAGTCAGGGCAACTTACGGTAATATATTTCATCTCTCATAAGTCAGTGAGAAAATATTTGGAGATAAATGGAAGCATCCTTGGTGCCTGACTAGGTCAGGAACAAGTGTCCACTCACATGAACAGTGATTCATAACTGTGACTCAAGCTCTCTGGAAATGAAGCAGAAAGACTTGGGTTCAATGGCAGTCTGGGCTGCTGTGACTAACTACAGGCTGTAGTGTGGCTTACTAGAGATATGAGATAGCATCTATGAAATACTTGCTTCAGTTCAAACACCAAAATCCCAGAAAAAGCAACAACAAAAAAGCTGCTTCTGTAATTTATGGTAAGTGTACCCTGCAAAAAGGAAAATAGAAAGAAAGAAACAAACAAACAAACAAACAAATTACATACACATAGTTTTTCTAGTTCCTAGCAGAAACCTTAGTCACTTTCTTTTTTAAAATAGACAATGTTACTTCAATTGTTTTCCTACATAAAATTACGTAGCTTGGCTCTACATAACTGATTTAATCAGCTAAATATGCATTGTTATGTTCAGTTATTAATAGCATTAGTAGCTAATTTTATTACTCTCAAGTATATATTAAATTTTATAACCCAGATAAGTATATAATATCAAATGATTTTTCTCCACCAAAAATTTTAAAAACTAAAATACCTTTCTCCTAAATTATAATATCATAGAGATGTTGCACCTTAAATTCAATAATGTTGTAGCCTTCATCATCTGCCTCAGATAGCATTTGTATATCAGACAGTATTCTCTCATCACATATGTTTATCATCTATTTATTTTACTTTGTGTATGGCATGAAAACTCATAGTGGAAGATTGTATTTGTTCAAGATCTTAAATCGATTGGAAATATGTTGAGGTGCTTTTTAAAATTTTGATATTTTCTTATATTGGAAATATAAATTATTTATTTCTTCTATAAAAGATGATTGGTTTGTTTGGGGTTTTCAGGTGTTCTAAGGAATGCTATTGCTAAGAATAAAGTTTTTTGTATCATGGTTGCTATTTTGAAGTATTTATAGAACTTTGACATGTACTGTAGGGAAAGTTTATCATGATATTTGACAATATCTGGAAAAATTCCAGATTGTCCAGGTTGTGGAGAATATTATTCACATCTAGTGAGAGAAGACAAATATAATGCTATACGTCCATCAACAAACAGCACATGTATCAGAATTTTCCAGCAAAATGGTATTTGCCATTGTTGTGAAGTCTTCATCTAAAGTGAATGCCTACAGGCTAATTTTCTTCAGGTTTTGAAATATAAATAGGGAGCTTTGAGCTTTGTGAAAAAGATGAACAGTTTTCCTAATAGAATTTTTACATTTTCATCAGCCTTTCATACAATTTAAAATTATTGTCATCTACAATGTTATATTTTTATTCTTTTACAATTTTTATGTCTATAAACCAGTATTTGAGTGGGTTTTGTTTACATTTTGTAATAAAACAAGTTATGCAAAATGCCTGATCACTTTTGTTTCAATTCAATTATTTTGATTCTTAACTTTAAGTGATCATCTGTATCTTAGATACTAATTACTTCTGCTTTATAGGGGCACACTTCTGAGCTACTCCTTACACATTTCATTTTTATTGTGTTTTGTTTGCTTGTTTGCTTGCTTGCTTGGGGTAGAACTAGAAATTGAAGCTACGGCCTCTTAATACAAAATAAGCAAGAAGCAGGCATTTATAAGAATGTGCTGTTAGAATCAGGCAGCTGGTTAGCTGCAGATCTGTCTATTGCACATATTGACAGGCACCTACCAGAACACTGGAGGTGTCATATCAGGGAAGTGAATCAACGTAAAAGTACTAATTTGATTGAAACTGTGGGTGGGTGGCACACACATATTTTTCTTTCCTTTTCCATGCTTCCCTATCTGGGAATCTGAGAGCCTGTTTATAGGCTCTTGCTATGTACCTGATTCCATTCTCAAAAGATTTAAAAAAGATCTCCTTCTTCTGCCAGATGGGCTCTACTTTCTTTTCAGCAAACCCACAGTCTGTCTTTGGCATTGGAGCTTGAAGTCTTCTTAGTGTCCCCACCCCTTATGGTGTTGTCTCACTGTCTGTATTTTTATGGTATAAATAACTGCCAGTAGCCTCTTGGCCTAGAGACAGTCGAAATGAGACACAATGTTGGATTCAGGTGTGGTTTTAAAGTATGATGGTCTCCATATGTTCTAGCTTTCTAACTATATTAAATACTTGCTGATAGCTTCTAAAATGTGCTAAATACTTTCTTGTTCTTTCTGAGGGTTAAAAGCTGTCATCTTAGGCAATTAACACCTGTAGGCTAAAGGTAGTGGATTAAGTAATGTATCCCTTTTTCTATCTCTGCCGTAATTGCATGGCTCTAACCCCCAACCTGCTAGTTGAAATCCCAGGAAGAAAAAGAAACAAATTAAAAAGTGATTTTAACCTTTATTTCTAAGTCCTAAAAATGTTTTCTTTGAAAGCTCTCTAAGAAAACGAGGAAAAGGGTCTTCTAAGATACACAGGGGAAAGGGAATGTAAGAAAAGGGGGAAATATGCCATTAAGGGGATCCATGCTAAGGAAAAAGGAGATAAGGTGTGCCCTCCTCTCTTTATCCTCAGCATTTATACAACTTTCAGAATGCATGATCACATGGTATAAAGTTCAGCACAAGTTTACACATAAATTCAAATCATACAACAAATAAATTTAGAAAAGAGAATGTTTACATGCATATTCATTAAGAATATTCTGGCTAAACATACATCACCTGTCACCAGCTCTGCAGGCTCATGGAAAGTTAAGAGACATAACTTTTGTGACCAAGGTATTAGTGAAGTTTTGTGTAGATAAACTCAGTCAGTATTTTATCTTCCGTCTTACTACCTATAGTAAATCATTAGTTCTCTTTTTATGACCTTTAGTTAATGGTTTTACAATGTCTTGGAATGTACTCTGAGTAGTAGATGTCTCCTTACTATCTCAGAAGCTATTAACTCATGACAGTAAAGAGTAGCAAAGTTCTCATTGCAGTTTTGACTATCAAGCTAACCTAATAGCAGTCCCACTAAAACAGAACTTAATAATTATTGATATAATTTTAGGAATTCATATTGACTCATTATTAAGGATTAAGAAATCATCTGTATAATATATATATAATAAATTATATATTAATTATATTATATATGTTATATTACATTAATTATATATTATCATATATTATATATTATATAATAAATATATTATGAGAATATATAATATAATATGTTTTGTATAATAAATATATTATTATATATTATATATTATATTAATTATATTATATATTAATTAAATATACATTATATATTTATATATAATAAATATATATTAAATATATATATTTATATATATTTTCATGAAAATAATATTAATAGCAGGAATCTTTCCTAAAATGGATTTATCCTGGGTCTTGCCTACTTAAGCAAATCTGTCATAGATATTTAATCTAAGACAGACCCATCTCAAGAAGATCACCTGTACATTTTTTTGTTTTTTCTTGTTGGCTCCTGACAAATAACTCTTCTAAAAAAACCTCCTCAGCCTTCAGTAATCCATATCATTGTCTTTTGAACCACTACACTTCTTATCCAAAACCTAATAATATCCTCTGCTACACTGATTAATTTTAATGAACAGTAGTACTTAATTTTATGGAATTGAATTTACTTCCCTCACACTCTTCTAAGTACTATTCAATAAATGTTATTTATTTCAAAGTAAATGTTATCTATTTTTTTTTATTACAGTTTGAGAATATAATATTGTGGTCTACTGCTGAAGACAGCACCTACACAGCTAAAAACTGCATGGTATTGGTACTGTGACAGGTAGGTAGAGCAATGGAATAGAATTGAAGACCACACACCTATGGTCACTTGATCTTTGGCAAAGGAACTAAGCCATCCAGTGGAAAAAAGACAGTATTTTCAACAAATGGTGCTGGTTCCACTGGCGGTCAACATGTTGAAGGATGCAAATTGATCCACTTTTATCTTCCTATACAAAGTTCAAGTCCAAGTGGATCAAGGACCTCCACATAAAACCAAATGCACTGAATCTAATAGAAGAGAAAGTTGGGAAAATTCTGAACACATGGGTACAGGGGGAAAGTTCCATAACAGAATACCAATGGCTTATGCTCTACGATCAAGAATCAACAAATGGGAACTCAGAAAACTGCAAAGCTTCTGTAAGACAAAGAAACTATCAATAGGACAAAACGACAACCAACAGATTGGGAAAAGATCTTTACCAATCTTACATCCAATAAAGGGCTAATATGCAATATATACAAAGAACTCCACAAGTTAGACTAAAGAGAACCAAAAATGTTCCTAACTTTCTACAGAAGTGTTAGTTATTGAAACTCTGGAGCTCATACTTGCATGGCAAGGACTAAACCATCTTAGCAATGACTCCAGCTTCTTAAATCTCTTTATATTTCAGAAATTTCTACTTGTTAATGTAAACTTCTTTGTATAAACTCATATTTTGTTATTATGTGCTTGTTTTAATAACATAAAAATTTAATTGCCTGGTGTGCAGCAAGTTACAAACTCAGTTACTACATTCTGAAGTTATATGTGACTCAGGTCCTTTTTAATAGACATACCTAATATATCAAGAAATTTTCATTGTCTCATATTTTTCACTTTTAAAATACTTCTAATTTATTAGAGAAGCAAACAAATATGTGTCCACCTCTGTGTGTGTGTGTGTGTGTGTGTGTGTGAGAGAGAGAGAGAGAGAGAGAGAGAGAGAGAGAGAGAGAGAGAGAGGGAGACTGTGCACATATACACATGTTTTAGGGGCAGTTTAAGAAATTGGTTCATTCAATTGTAGAATTCTAATTCCAAAATCTGCATCAACAAATATTTTTTTTCTTTCATTGAAATTTGGACCATTTCATTTATTTTGATTCAGTTTAATGCAATTTAATCGATGAGGGCAAGTTGAAACTATGAGACAGAATACTATGAGACAAAATGATAGATCCAGGAAAGAGTTGACATTGGAGCCCAAGGTCACAGAAGATTTCTGTGCAGAATTATCCCTTCCTTAGTGACAATCCTTAGAATAGGATTAACTTGAATCCTATTCTTCAAGTGAGTAAATGAGATCCACCTCTTTGATAGGTACTTAATGCAAAGTTTATTGATACTAAGGTTAATTTCATTTTTAAGAAATGTCTTCATGATAGTGTGTAAAATGTTTGTCCAAACAGCTACATGTGATAACTTAGCCAAAATTACATACAAAATTAACAACTACAACCTGATTGACATAAATGGAAAAGAAAAATAAAACATGGAGATTTGTTTAGTAGCTGGGTAAGAACAAGAAAACAAAGGTGATCTAGGTCTTTCTGTAGGAGCCACTTATGTATGGAGACAGTGGCTGAGGATTCTGATAAGGTGCCAGGATAAGATACCCATCTATTCGGATGATAATTCAGGATGTAATAGGTAAAGAGAGGGAACTGAGAGTTAGCCAGAAAGCAAAATTTGGCCTCCCCAACAACAGGTTCATGTTGAACTTGAAACTATGGGGTGAATGGACTTTCTGTGGAGCACCTATTGGGACAAGCGGTGAGAGAACAATGGTCTCCCTTTACTACGAGTGAGCATAGGAGACCATTTTGCCCTTAGAAAGCAGAGTTCCCAGAGCAAAGCTCTGGAGCTGGTTACCTTTGAGAGGTGAATGCATGCTGAGAGAGCTGAGGTGTGGGAAGACAGGTTCTCTAGCTAGAAGCACACATGAACAATCAAGGGGACTGATAAGAATGGAGCAAGCAGGGGAAGACAGAAAGAAACACCAAATGATGGGGAGAGGCACAGGGCTACAGCCTATGTGGCCCTTCCGGTCCAGGACAACTGCTTCAAAAGCAGTGATGCGGGCATCAGGTGAGAAAAGGTCAAGCAGTGAAGATCTGAAGGAGGGGCCTAGACTAGGGAAGAAAAAGGAGACCCATGAAATGGGCCTGATCTTTGAGACTATGTCTTTAAGGCTTTGGGAAGAGCCATTTCAAAGGTAGAAGGGTGAATCCAAGAACCAGGAAGGGTGGAGTCTGACAGAGGGAAGCAGTTCTGGGGTTGAGGAAGAGTAGAACGGCCATGGGGGAGGAGGCACAGGAAGCACCATGGCAGACAGTGAACACTGAGAGGGGTTTGGTACACATTACCTCCAATCTTAATACCTTTCTCAACCTATTGGTGATTTGCAAATCCAGGAAACCAATCCTTCTCTTTGATTCTGATAACTTTTTCTGTTCTTCCTTTTGTGTTACCACCTTCACTGATCCTGTCACTATGATGTTAGAAGTCCTATGCCTACTCAAATCCAGCCATAACCCTGTATTGTACTCTAGGTAAGTAACAAGTCCCAAATGATCTGAGAGGTTGCAGGTGCATGGACCTAGTACTTTAGATCCTTGACCCCTCTCTTTCTCTCTTCTTTTTGTTTTCCTTAGTCTTCTCCTCTATAGTCAGTTATTCTTCCTAGCAATAGCTGTTGGCTCAACTTGGGTAGAATCATGTAGTTCATTTGTTTCCATTTGGCACATTTTCTTCCTTCATTTCTTTTCCTTAAATTATTTCCAGTTTGTGCAGAAATGTGTTCAGTTGAGGGAGTTATTTCTTGAATTCACACATCAGTTTATGATCATTGTCACTGAGTTCTGCTCTGAATTTTGTTGCTGATGTTGTTGTGTTTAGTATTGTACCTAATTTAATTACTACCTTCCAAAATACAATTAATATATCTTCATTATTTGTTGTAGAGATAATATGTTCCTCATTATGGTTAGTATTTAATTTGCTCTGTCCTCAGAATTATGAGGGTGTTCCATGAATACTCTTCAAATTATAGACAATTAAATAGAGTCATTAATTAATAACGTTTTTCTGCAAAGGCATGGAGACAACAGTTGCACTGATCTTAATAATGGTTTTCTTGTTTTTTCTTAACAATTTTCATATGTTTCTTTTGTTTGTTTAATTTAATTTTACCATCCGAACAACGCAGATTCCAAATTGTGTAAGAGAAATCACACCTACAATTTTTAGATCTTCTAAGGAATACTTTAGCATTGACCCAATGAGAGTAAATGCTCCAATTGTTAGGGAACGCCATGAAGACCAAGCTGCATATCTGCTGCAAGTGTGTAAGAGGCCTAGGTCCAGCCCATGTGTACTCTTGTTTATTGGTTAAGTCTCTGGGAAATTTTATGGGCCCAGGTTAGTTGACTCTTTAGGGGTTTTTTTGTTTGTTTGTTTGTTTGTTTTTTTCCTTGTAGTATTTTGTGGTAACCACCTATTTGATCATTTCTATCCTCCACTCTTCCATAAGACTCCCCACATACCACCTGATGTTTGGCAATGGTTCTCTACATCTGTTTCAATATGCTGCTAGGAGAAGCCTCTTAGGGAACAGTCATGCTAGGCTCACGCTTGCAAGCATAGCAGAGTATCATTAATAATATTAAGGATTGACTCTTTTACTGGGATGTGTCTCAAGTTGGGTCAGTAATTGTTTGGCTGGTCCCTCAAACTGTCTAACATCATTATCCCTGTGCATCTTGTAGGCAGGGAAAGTTTTGAGTTGAAGATCTTGTAAGTGAGTAGATATCCTGCTCTTTCTACTGGAAGTCCCACCTGACTACAGGAGATGGCCACTTCCCTTTTCATATCCCTCGCTAGTAAGAGTCTCAGCCAGAGTCACTCTCATAGACTTCTCAGACTTCCCATACCAGGTATCAAGTTCCTCTCATAGGTGCACCAAATTGATGGCTGTTCTCACTCCCAACTCTCTCATTACCCCTCTCCTCACATCTGATTCCCATTTCTTTTCTCACCCTCTCTCACCCACATCTTGCCTTCCATCCACCTCTCATGAATATTTTGTTTTCCCTTTGTAGTGAGATTCACATATCCTCCTTTGTGTCCTCCTTATTTAGTTTTTGTTTGTTTGTTTGTTTGTTTTGGGTATGTGCATTGTAGCTTGGTTATCCTATACTTTATGGCTAATGACCACTTATAAGTGAGTAAACACCATCTGTGTCTTTCTGGGTTTTTGTTATCTCATTCAGGATGATATTTTCTAGTCCCATCCATTTTCGTGGTGTCTTTGTTTAGCTGAACATTATTTCATTGTGTAGATGTACCACATTTTCTTTATTTGTTCTTCAGCTGAGGGACATATAGGTTGTTCCAGTTTCTGCCTGTTACAAATAAGGTTTCTATGAACATAGTTGAGTCTGTGGCCTTGTGATACTGTGGAACATCTTTTTGGTATATGGCCAGAAGCAGTATAGCTTAGTCTTCAGATAGAAATATTTCCAGTTTTCTGAGAAACCACCAAATTGATTTCCAGTGTGGTTGTACAAGTTTATACTCTCACCAGCAGTGGAGGAGGGTTTCCCTTGCCCTAGATACTCACCAGCATGTGATGTCACTTGAGTTTTTTGGTCATAGCAATTCTGACCAGGAAAAGATAGAATCTCAGATTTGTTTTGAATTACATTTTCCTGATCACCAAGGATGCTGAACATTTCTTTAAGTGCTCTTTGGCCATTCACGATTTCCTTGTTGAGAAATCTCTTTTTAGCTCTATGCCCCATTTTTAAATAAATGGGTTACTTGGTTCATTGACATCTAATTTCTTGAGTTCTTTATATATTTTGGATATTAATTCTATGTAGGATGGAGGGTTGATGAAGATTTATTCACATTCTGTAAGCTGAAGTTTTGTCCTATTGATGGTGCCTTTAACCTTGCAAAAGCTTTTTAGTTTCATGAGTCCCATTTATTAATTGTTGATAATACCACCTAAGCTATTGATAGTCTGTTAGGAATTTCTCTCTTGTGCCAACAAGTTCAAGGCAGTTCCTTACTTTCTCTTCTATTAGACCTTTGACTTTAAAACTAAAGATATATGTATATATGGGTAAATAAATGTTTATACAGTTTGTCATATCAGAAATGATTGACAATTTCTTCATTTTTCTTTTTACATTTATTCTTGTAAGAACTGATACTCATGGTTTATCTCAGTCCTAGACTATGAGTAGATTTTCTAAGATATTATATGGTGTATGTGAAATGACTGTTTGTTTGAATATTTGATCGAACTAATGGAGTCTCTGTGAGCATAGTATTCCCTATGAGGAAAGTTTGATTTTAAAGAATTAGTAACTTTCCTGGTTATTTTAGTTAAACATTATTCTCCCTTTCTGGGTTTCTGCTTCTTTTGAAATGCAATACTGTAGACTAAACTTTTTTTTTTTTCAATTTTTTAAAATCTATGACCACAGTGTGGTTCACAGAGTCATAGTCACTGTACTACTTGCACTGTCATTGTATTTTTCATGTGAATTCTACTTCACATTTTTCTTCCTTTTGTTCTTTATCTCTTTTCTTTTGAACAATTTCCAAATGTTTCTCAGTTATGTTTAGTCACAAAAATAGAAAAAAAATATTTACTTTGTCAGCATCTTCTGGTGTATTTTCTTCTTTTTCATTAGTTTTAATTGACACATTTTTCATTTCTTTACCCTTTGGGGTTGTTTCTAATCTTTCAAATAATTTATATTTAGTTTTTCATTTACATTATTATCAGTATTTGCAGATTATACATTTCTTCTGACAGAACTATGATCTTGAACCTCAGGTGTTAGGTGATGAGTCACCTCTGATTTGAAGTGCAGAAATCATGGATCTGTCTGACTAGAAGAAGATTGCACATTTTTATCCTTCTATTTCTACCCAATCACCATCCACTGAATGAAACTATTCATAAAGTCGTTTTGCCCTATAACTTATTATGTATTTACATAGAAGAGAAAACTGGAAAACCCTTGTCAAGTTTTCAATGAAGGTTTAAAACTTCAAATCATTGTTTCTTAGTAGAACTTCCATAGGTTCCTTTTCTCACCAATAGTATTATCAATGTCTTTCAAAAGATTTACAGTGATACCTACTTTGGATTCATTATCAAGCTATGATTTAGTTTGAAATACAGTTAGTGATGTCAATGTGAATAGGAAGTTACTTTTTGCATTTATCTTTTTCTTCTAAAACCTTTTTAAAAATTGTTTGTGAATAATGTTGACTATTGATTGTTGATTATTTCAATTCAGACATATTAAACAGAGAACACTTGCTAAAAACCCTATATGGAAAAGGGATGAAAATTGATTATGGAGATGTCATAAAGAAACAGTTTACTATTTGTTTTTGGATTTTTTTCTGGGTTTTTGAGACAGTGTTTTTCTGTATATCCCTGACTGTCCTGGAACTCACTCCATAGACCAGGCTGGCCTCAAACTCAGAAATCTGCCTGTCTCTGCCTCCCAAGTGCTGGGATTAAAGGCATGCGCCACCACTGCCCGGCTACTATTTGTATTCCTAAGAAATACATTAACAGTTTAGTAGAATATTCTAGACTTTGTAACCTCAACAAAATAAAAAATAAATACTTTCGTACATTTTTGATCCCAAGTGTTCTTATCTCATAAAACTGATAATGTGTATTTATTATTCAGAAAAGGAATCTCATCTTTTTATAATTAAAATCTGGAACCTCACTGTAATTTACAAGAACCACAGATTAAACACACAACCTTAAAAACTCAATTAAAGCACTTAAGTAGATTTGGTTATTTAATTGAAAGGGGGAAAAAAGCTCAAGTGATTTATGGTTTACTCCAAATTGCTCTATGCCTCTCTTAACAGCTGCTTGCACTGGATTGGTCATTGCATATGTAAAACAGAGAAACAATTGGAACCAGGAATGAATGATATCTGCCTCAAAATTGAAATCTTAAATGGGATGTAGAAACACTGTTCTATAAATCAAAATTATTCAGGTGGTCCTATTTTAAAAACCTTGAGCTAAACTCAGTTATTTAAATCAGATGCTAGAAAAGCTTTGACTTGAGACATAGATTTTCAATCTTTAATAAAATGGCATCCCTTTAGCAAACAGAATAAGAAACAACAAAACACAAACAACAGATAAAACATATTGCAGATCTGATTTTCAGCAACAAACTCAGAATAGGTCCTTAACATTAGATGCATTAACATTGTTCTTCCTTTTGCTGTTAAGACTTAAGTCTTGTATTATTTTATGACTTGGGGTTTTGATATACTTATATTTTTACCAAGTAATTCTTATTTGAAAATATATACAGAGCCTGGATTACACAGAGGTTTTGAAGATTTACACCAACCTTTTGCTATTAAAAACAAACAAACAGACTATCAAATATATAAAACAATGCGTGTGGCCAATACCATACTCTTCATTCCCAACACTTCAGAATATCATTTAATGCAGAGTTGCAAAAGGTATGAATAAACAGAGTGGCACTATAATTGTCAATTTATTGAATTACATATCTATCTCACATATTAATAGACATATTTAATATGATGTTAATATAAATTTTATATATTTGTAGAGGAGGTCTTATAGTACAGATAAGTATGATGCACTTGCTGTTTCTCCTGCTCCTATTTCAGAGAAATAAAAAAGATTTTTACTTCTTCAGTTATCTGAGAAACCTAATGAGATTAAAGACCTTTAATAAAGTAAAAATTGAGATAAAAGTAGGATACTTTCAGAATATCATATATAAAGTTTACACTTAAGCAACCATTTATCTTTGAATGCCCAAACGTTTTACAAAGGGTCTTGAAGAGGTCTATAATTAGTTGACTTATCAAAAGGTACCATAAGATTCACATTGGTTTGAGGCTTCTTCCTACAGAAGAAGATTTTTAAACCTACTTTTAATAACAGTTTTAAAATGTTTTAGTGTCCCTTCTAGTCCACCAACCACCAGAAGAAGTGGAAATGAAAGGGTAATAGAGCAAAGAACAATGTGGACTAATTTACAAATAATTCTTTGGAGCAAATGCAATTTGTACTGCCAGGACATCAACAGTTTAGTTATGAATGAGCAACAGTAATTTCATCAACTCACAACCACCATTCACTGATCAGCAAAAGCAGTTTGATCCAGAAGAAACTGCAAGGCTCTGCCAATTGGCCTGAGTCTGCTGAAGCAGCAAGAAGCTGCCAGAAGTTCTTAGGAGATATTTCTTTCTATGAAGTCATCACAAACAATGACCAGCAAAGAGTGTTGAGTAAATCCATACCACCAAATATCCTCAGCAAAGAATAGCATCATCAAAGCTACATGATGACCAGCAAAGAATTACAAGTAGAATCAATGCCATACAGTGTTGTCCACTGTCAGTTGGATTGTATTTATAGGGTTTCCATATATCACATGTTCCCTCAAGTGTCTGCTCTAGCAAAATATCACATGCCTTTTTTCCACACAGCTTCCACAAAAAACACCACATGTCTTTTCTCAGAAAAACATCTTCCCATTTGTGTATGTAAGCAAAAACATCCTCTCATAAGATAGTTTTTAAAAAGCATCACATAGCACAAATCTCCAAGAAAATCAAGAATTTCTTTCTTTTTCTTGTTCTTCTTGTTCTTGTTTTTCTTGTTCTTGGCCTTGGTCTTGTTGTTTTTGTTGTTGTTGTTGCTGTTGTTGTTGTTGTTGTTGTTGTTCTTCTTCTTCTTCTTCTTCTTCTTCTTCTTCTTCTTCTTCTTCTTCT